>VZTV01082881.1:0-10466 GCA_013400875.1 Anhinga rufa | reverse complement strand
TTTCATGCTGGCAGAAGATACTGGGACGTATACTCAAACAGTTCCAGTGCCTGTGACTCCAAGGAGCATCTGGATAATGCTTAGTCATATGGTTTAGTTTTGGGTAGACCTGAGGAGCAGGGAGTTTGACTCAATCCATATGGGTCCCTTCCCACTTGAGATATTGTGATTCAAATGTAGGAAAAAGCAGAAGAGGCTACATATTTCCATGAAATCTGTGCATAAAGTAGTGCTGAACTCCAGTTTACCATGTACTGGGCACTACTGAGGTAGTAAAACGATGGCAAAACAAACTGCTTCTTCTTGATTTACCTAAAGGAACTTTAATTAGATTACTTGTATGTATAGAAATAAGCACATGCTTTATTATTTGATGATACAGGGCCTAGTAAGAAAGACTGGGCGTAGCAGAGATAGGGGAGATGACGTAGTTGTACATGAAGCCTGCAACTATACTAAGGGCTTATTTTATGTAGTTTTAATTAGCAGCTTTGTTTCCTTTTTTTCCTTAGGAGCTATTACCATAATGCAAGCATAGACATTCAAGCAAAGGCTACTATGACTAGACAGAAAAATATGCTTTTTTTTAATATGAACTTCTTATGATTACTCATTATGTTTATGCATTAACATGCACCCTTAAGCCCACAAGATGAAAACACTTACCTGGTTTGCAAACAGCTGATATCTTGCTTAACAGCACATGTATCTTTTCATCAGACCAATCATGAAGAACACGTGAAAGGATATAAAGATCTGCTTCTGGAAGATTATCATTGAAGAAGTCACCTGTTGGAAAGCAGAGTTTGAATACATTCCTACAGAAACCAGAGTACATTTCTACAAAATGAAATGAAAATATTACGGAGGAACTAGGAGCTTCAGCAGAGGAAAAGAAAGAAACAAGAATGAACAGGTATAGGGATGCACTGATTTACAGATAAGGAAAGCATAAAGGGAAGAGCAGATCACAGGTAAGACTTCTGTAACATATGAAAACAGAGAAAGCCTGAAGTAAGGAAGGAAACATCGAAGTCCTTTGTAGCCACTACGTTGATCTTCCCTAGAAAACAAAAGCCTGAGACAACGGCATGCAGCCTCTGCTCCCAGTGGTACTCAAAACTGACTAATACTTCTTTATTTATCCATATTCTCCAATCATAGCCAGCTTTTTTATCCCCACAGGCTTGAGAAATGCAATGTCCCCATTTAGCATGGGTGAGCGTACATTGCCTTGGACTAAGACACGTTTGGACTTGGAGCAGGGTAGCACACCATCTTCTGGAGCAAAAGAGCTTTCTGTGTGCTCCAGGATAATAGGAGGAAGACAAAAGATCATGTGTTACATTTACCTGATACAAATGTCACTGGTGCTGTGTGTTGTCCCGAAGGCTGAAAGTAAGAGGTGTTTGCAATGACTTCTGGAAGGTCAAATACTGTGACTTTGAGATTTGGGTATATTTGTACTAATTCATGACCCAGAGCTCCAGTGCAACCTGGTGAAAATTTTAAGAAGTCAAATCAAGTCTTTTCTCCCAGCATTTGCAGACATTTTAAAAGACAAGGGTGTATACAACATTAAAATAGACATCAAATCAGAATTAGAGGTAGACAGCTCCACAATTAACATGGGCAATAGCACTTCCTGCTGAATAGAGCAATGCTTTAAAGCTTGGGGAATGCAGGGATGGCTCATTACTGTCATAGAATTGCTAATATGACCTTTGACACCAGTACCTCAGGGTTGTTTTTTTTTGGTGCATAAGAACATTAATGAAAGGGCAAGGACATCTGTGGATAACAAGCACTAGCACTATTCACCGTTTATAAAGTACTGATACACAAGTTTTGACAAATACTCTCCACCATGATGAAGGTTAGGGATAGTAAAGTCTTGGAGTCTCTGCACAAGTGGCAAAGGTTGCACTAGTGTTAATTCCTCTGACATGCTGTCCACCTCCCCAGACACGAAGTAAAGAGTTCTTCCTTCAGTGGATTTTTCCCTACATAATAATGCTCCTTCTGTACAACTCCAAGCACAGGGCAAAAAAGGACAAGAGCAGCTTTTTTCAGGTGTATCATTGGTCTTCAACATTTTGGTGGCCATCTTAGATATTAATAATTGAAACAACACACAAAACAAACCCATTCGAAAAGAACCAAACCTTTTTGTTCTAGCAGTGCAGTGTTTCAGGTCTGATACCCCCATACAGAAGGATTCAGAAATAAATCCTTCATTACTTTGAAAATCTTGGTCATGCCAAAGGACAGCAACAGCCCAGTTGAAAATGGAGCTCCCAGCCCAATATTCTATCAGCTAAGCCACAAACCATCCTGGTTTTTGTGTTGTGTCAGTATGTAACTGATAGTGACAAACATTCACTTATTTCAAACTACTGGAATACCATTTAAGTAACTCTGCTTTCAGTTAACTGCACTCAGTCCTTTCATTCTGACATTACAATACCAGAAAAAACAGTAGATAATATTACCACAGTTCTAGTAAAAAATGTGTATGTTTTAAGCAATAAAAATATAGAACTGAAATCAAGATTTTCCCTTTAATTTGTATACAAGTTCAATTACAGGCAATACCTCCTAAATCACAAGCAGATTTAAACTGTGAAAGATCAAATGCTGTAGCCACGTCTCTTGCTGTCAGGTGGGCAATGCTGTGCATGGCAGCCATAAAACGTTGCTTCACCTCCTGGCTGTGGTAATAGTCCTAAAAGGGGAAAAAAAGCACAGTAATTGAAGTTTATTTTCATTACTTAACTATGTACAACCAAGGCAGTAGGTGCACACCATTAACATTAGAATTCTAAAATTAAAAGATTGGTTAAAAGTGCCATTGACTAGTTGCTCATGCAAGTCCTTTGCTGTTTCACTGTAGCAATAAGCACATTTTTGCAGTCTCCAAAATTCTGATCACACAGATATCTTTTGCAGCATGTCTCAAAGGACATACACCTGGCTGGTTTGAACCTGGTCTTGGTGATGTCCCAAGGGCTGTTAAAGTCAACACTTCTGCCCACTGAAGCTGGGGCAGCAGAGCAGGAAGAAGGGGTAATCTGAAAAGTGCTTTGTAAAGAAATACTGTGTCTTTGATATGCATTTACTAACACATTTGCTCCACAACAAGATGTCGCCAGACTTTAAACTGTTTGAAAGGACAGGTTTTTTTCTTTCAGTCTCTTAAAGTGTTCCTCCTTCTTAATATACTCACAAATTGCTTTCATTTAATTCTGACGTTCTCCCATGATGGGAAAATAACTAGATGATTGGACCATAACTTAAAACAGAAACATTAAAGCTCATACTGGGTTTTTTGATTAGGTGAGATGCAAGCATTCAGTACTAGAACCTCATGCCTTTACCTTTGAAATGATACATAAGCATGAATCCCTTCATGTCTCACTTTCATACAGACTTATCAGTTTTATCTGGCTTTATAGCTACCATGAAGTAGCAGTATCTCCAGGCTGTGGTATGCAGAGTGCTATAGGCAGCCCATATATTCTGCTTGGAAATATTATCCTGTAGACATATGGAGCCCAGGCCTGAAGTGGTACTGACTCCTGCTGCAAGCATCACCCAAGCAAACTCAAGGTGGTAATCCAGATGTTTAACAAAGCATGAGATCCCATTCACCTACATTAGAATGCTCAACTTGCACATAAATTTAAGCATCTACTGCAGTATCTATCCTAAAGCAAAGTATCTGAACTCCCTTTAAAAGAGCCTTTGAAGCATTCCCAAAGGAGGTTCTGTCCAACAGTAATCTAGGTACTAACATTAGGCCAACAGGATCTTAAGTCTCCAAAAGCCCTTATTTCCTTTCATCAACTGTATGTGAGGGATGTAGACTTTAGGAGACAGGCTTCATCAGCATCTAGAAGTATAAATTAAGAACCTCAGGATGTAGTGTGAAGCACTGCTGTCAGAGATGAAGTCCTGACATATTCTCCTGCTCTCTCTACTAGCCCTCTCCTTAAATAGGCACAAATATTTATGGCCGCCAACCTGCTTCACCAGGTGGATAACTGACAAGTTAGGCTAGTTCTAAGTCTATGATTCTCCAGTCTGAACACACCCACATGGGCTAGTGTCAGAAAAGGAATGCTACAGAGATGGAAACAGATGGAAGAAAGGATTACAATACTTACAGCAATATATACCAGCTTGAAGCATATACGAAACTACAAACCTTCATAAAAGAGACTGGATCCCTTCTCCACTGCATCAACACAAAGAGACTTTGAAAACAGCTTTGATTATACTGTCGGCACAGACTGAACTCAATGCACATCAGTACCAAGTGATTGGCATCCAATATGGAAGGAGTGCATGTGTGATAAGGTACTAGCTGGTGTTATACAAAGATCATATAAATGTAAATTAAACAGGCCCAGAGGTGGCTTGAGTGGGTGTTAGCTGGATGGGCAACACTAGCCAGAGAATTTTTGTCAGCACTCGAATTTCCCAGTATATTCTGTGATTGCTCCATCACTTTAGAGTCTAAAATTGAAGTCACAGGGACTCATGAGTTGCACTGTCTTTCTACTGTTTCTGAGATTGACCAACTTTCTTGGACAGCTCAGCCTCCATTTGCCCTTATATCAGTTCTGGGCTCCTCAGAGCTAGTTTTGATACTAGTAAGAATTTACATTACCTTAAATAAATCCTCTGCTTTCTTTCCAAAGGCTCGATGGTTCTGCCTGCTGCCTTCTTTGACAGCAGACTCCAAGTTTGTGAAGAGAGGCCAAAGGTGGTCATTAGAGTGGATAATATAGCCATGAAGTGAGTATTCACCATCTGAGGTCAGGTAGGTATTTGCTGAATCTGTACTACTGTAACCTTATGGGAGGAAAACAACTGTAACCAGCTTTGTTCCAGTACTTTACAACTGTCATTTAAAATCTGAAGGCATGTTTTCCTGCATAGCTGTTAAGTAGCTAGCAAATCCTGATCTGAGGATATTATTTTTTGTGCAAATATTTCTGTGAAATAATTTTAAAGATCTTCTCATTCTTAAAGGGGCAGATATTTTGTTCTTAAAAAGTATTTATATGCTGGAGGATATAGATAGGCACCTTTTTTTTTTTAAATCAGAGGGCCTCAGTTACCACCCCTGATATTCAAGGGAAAGTATCAGAGGTTACTCATTCCTGACTGCTTTTTTCTTTAGATTGTGGCTTCTGCTTCCCTTAAATTCAAGCTTCTTCCAGTGTGTTTTGCCTTTAGGGCTTTCTCCTTGGTCTTGTCCTCTAACAGAGTTGAAAGCCTCCTTTATTTCCTTTTCTTGGCACTTGACCATTTTAACTCTTACTATGTAAACAATGCATATGGAAACTTGTAATTACATAATGCAGACTGAAAAAGTTTATCTTAATACTGACTCCCTCACCTACATACACCTTCAAGCACTGTTCTAGTTGGGGCACTAAAATTTAAGCTGTTATCCATGAAGAGGGAGACATTCCAGAGTTCTCCTTGTTAAAACCCTGATTCTCTGCTGAAGATTGTGACTCTGCATTGCTGCAGCAGGGAATGGAATTTGGTCCTTATTTTAGATAAAATCATAGAATCATTTAGGTATGAAAAGACCATTAAGATCATCAAGTCTAACCATTAACCTAGCACTGCCAAGCCCATCACTAAACCATGTCCCTAAGCACCACATCTACACGTCTTAAATACCTCCAGGGATGGCGACTCCACCACTTTCCTGAGCAGCCTGTTCCAATGCTTGATAACCCTTTTGGTGAAGAAATTTCCTAATATCCAATCTAAACCTTCCCTGGCACAACTTGAAGCCATCTCCTCTTGTCCTATCACTTGTTACTTGGGAGAAGGGACCAACACCCACCTCACTACAACCTCCTTTCAGGGAGTTGTAGAGAGCAATAAGGTCTCCCCTCAGCCTCCTTTTCTCCAAGGCTGAACAAACAGAGTTCCCTCTGCTGCTCCTCATAAGACTTGTGCTCTAGACCCTTCACCAGCTTCATTGCTCTTCTTTGAACACTCTCCAGCAACTCAGTGTCTTTCTTGTACTGCGGGGCCCAAAACTGAACACAGTATTTGAGGTGCAGCCTCACCAGTGCCGAGTACAGGGGCACGATCACTGCCCTACTCCTGCTGGCCACACTATTCCTGATACAAGCCAGGATGCTGTTGGCCTTCTTGGCCACCTGGGCACACTGCTGGCTCACGTTCAGCCAGCTGTTGGCCACCACCCCCGGGTCCTTTTCCACCAGGCAGCTCTCCAGACAATCTTCCCCAAGTCTGTATTGTTGCATGGGGTTGTTGTATCATCTGCACTTGGGTCATATCTGAGCTGTTACACTGCTCCCTGGGACTGCCCACACAACATTTTCTTAGAAATTTGGTCAGTACTATGTCCAGAGAGCACAAGGATTCCTCAAAGGAGACCTCAAAGGAGACCTGAATGTGTTCATTAGACAAAGTCTGTCCCCAAATGAAACAATTCCAGCTACTAATAATGAAAGCAAAGAAGCAACAATCCATTCCTCTTTCCCCCAAATCCAAGTTACCCACTATATCAAGTCAGACCCTGTGACCTTCAAAGCATCTCCTCCAGTCCTGCATGTCTTTCAGTACTATATGTAGTTGGGAGGACAACAAATTAAGTCACCTTCTGGAGTCTTCTGCAGTAATCCAAGAGCAGCACATGCATCAAGGAGTCTTTCTGTTCCACACAGAGAAGTTCCAACCTCATTTGCAATATCCACAGCCTTCAGTGGACCTTTATCTTTCAGATGATCAAACATCTTCAGCTTAGAGGCTACAAACAGAGCCTACATGAAGGAAAAATACTGTTAGCATGCTGTGTTTAAAAGACTGCAATCAAGAAGCAAAAGAACTATACATTTACCTAGAATTATTCTATACAAAAACTGTATTGCACTTAAAGAACAGTAGACCAAAACTCCTAAAACTGCTATGATACCTTTTCTTCTCTCTCAGAGGGTTTCACTATCTTAGCGAAGTAACAGAGTTTTAAACAGAGGTGTTTGGGAGAGAAGGGAACTCAATATTCTGGAACGCAGACTGTAGATTTTGTATGAAGACCACCTCCGAGATATTTATCATATCCCGATCTATAAGCTTGTTCCATAAGGTCAAACGTTCTTAAGTGTCTGAACCAATGCCAAAAGATCAAATTAAATTTGATTTACCTAAAATGTAAGGAACTGGAAAGCTCCACTAAGGTGGTGTTAACAGCCTCAGTTGCTAGAATATTGGTCTTTGTTTAATAAAAATGAAGTAAAAAAATAATAAAACTTCAGAGCACAACTGTACTACCTGCACACCTTAACAGGACATATACATATGGAATGAGGAAGAGAACAGCTAGTGCCTGATGGCGAAGAAAAAAAATCATGGGCGGTGCAGCTAAGTTGAAACACTTAACTCAGAGATACGCTAACCAAACCAGAGAGGGAAGTTAATGATATAACATATACCTTTCCACTTGAAATTAATTTGCAATTTTGCAGTTTCAGTATTGTAAAACAGTTAAAACACCTAAAACCAGAGAACTTATGTAGAGCACTAGAGTGGAAGCACACAGCAATCACAGAATCAAGTTCTTTGTAACTGCAGGCAAGTATAATATACTTAAAAATCAAAGGCCATCAAGGAAAAATACGGATTGACATTCTGTTTAATAAATATGAAATGGAGAAAGATTAACTTTGACAGAAATGTCTGGTACTGTGTGTCTATATATTTTATCATCTTCATCCTCTTTTTACAGTTTTCTCTGTTATTCTAGTAAGAACGTATAGCTGGACTAATTATAATCCAGGCTTTCATGATACTGAGCCAATTGCATCTAGTCTACAACCATTTAGCTTCCAAGACTTGCCCAATCTTTGGGCTGATACCACCTGGAAACTATAAGAACAGGAAAGAGAAGGTGAGAAGATAAGGTCAAAAAACTTGGCTGACCCAAATCACTCTTTCTACCATTCCGTAATTCTCAGTTCAAGGGTGGGATTGAGGGTGGAAGTCAGAAAGAAAAACCCAAAGGTCTGACTATGGATCAGACTATGCAAATTCAGAACATATTAAGTTTGAGAAAGTATGATTTAACCCTGATGCCCTCAGCAACAGCAGCTGTTCAGAGTAAACTAGGTGGCAACACCTTTGCCTGCAGGAGATTTCACTCTGCTTTATGAAGTCCTTGAAACAACATGCAAGGATCAAAATGAAATCGAACTTAAGAGCTTTTTTGAAACTAAATGCTTTTGTGCTCTTATCCCTATAAGTGGAGAGACGATGAGTTTTGTCAGATCACAGGAAGCATTCATTGCAACTGGTAATTAATTTTACAAAGATCCAAGCCCTGAGGAAAAACATTTCCCACTAGTTCAGCATGAAACTCAGAACTTCATATAACTTTACACTGCATTAGTGGGAAAGGAAAGCTTCCGCTTCTATTTGCGGCCTCCACCATCTTTTACTGCACAAAACTGAATTCAGCATCACATCACTGTAAACAGCATACATAATGTACAACAAAATGCTGATGACTGTCCATATCTTCTTTTTTTACTTAAATTGAAGAAGTGCTAAGCATCATCTCACCCATTCAAATACATCAAAACTTGCTCCCTATGGATACACAAGTTCACAAACACAGCAATCTCAAGGCTGCTTTATTCCAAATCTTTCAATACTGCTTTGCATGCCTGCAAGCAGCACGTCCACAGATCTACAGTGATCACACTATGGTTTTCCTTCAGATCCAAGCACAACTTTCTGCTGTTTCAGCAAAACCATTGTCCACTGTCTTGTGTGCTTCCTTCCATCCCCTCTCAGCTTTGTTATTTTTTTAGTTCCATGTTTGTCATTTCACTGGCACTTTAGTAGTTTTTTCACCTCTTCCTAACAAATGAATAGCTTGATGGAGATCAGTGATCTATTAGAAAGACTGGTGTTCATTTCTCCTTCTGTCTTCACTACACTGGAACTGCGAGTAGAAAACTTGGCAGCATTTAAAACATCCAGCTACTCATTTCCCATCACACTTGGCTGCTACACACAGCATGTGACATTCTCTTTGTAAGTTATGTGTAAATATCCATGCAGTATCTGATGGAGAGAATCAGCTAAACATATCTGGAACATGAAACAGTATAAAAAATAATCTCCTTAATAGGGAATAAAAAAAATAAGATCTTCTACAAAATTCTAATGCTAAGCATTAAAAGTTAGATACTATATTTCCTTTCTACAATTCTTGTCACAGTTTTAAATCAGATAAGTTAACAATATTAAATGCTTTCTTTGCAGAGTATATAAAGCTAACTTCCTGCTTGATTGTGCTCTTGTGATCAGTTTAAAAAAAAATCAAACTTTTTCCCCCCTCTCAACTCAAGACTAATTTTTATCATATGGGTAACTGAAATTTCATAGAACAGATAAAAGCAAATACAAAAAACCCAGTGTCCGCACTGCACCAGAAGTTTCAGCTATTTTAGACTCTCTGGTACTTCAGTGGTCCTTTTATACTAATTATGAATGCATTCTTACCCCAGCTCAAGTATTTCACATTACCCACTATATGTTGAAGCCCAATGAAACAATCATATCAGTCAGCAATGTAATGAGTAGTTTTATTTTCTTCCCCTTACCTTTGAAGCTCTGAAACCATCCATCAGCTCTAGAATTTTAGATGGAAGTTTTGCTGCACTTTCCGACACTCCATTCTGATTTTCCAAAGGCACTACAAAACCAGGTCTGACACTAGAACTGTTTTCGGAATTGTAAACAGCTCCTGAGGAACACATCCCACTGCTGTCCAACTTACTAGCACCTTTGTGCTCTGTGAAATTTGAAGATTCACTTTCTCCGTCACTTAGGTTCTCAAAAGTGTCCACAGAAGGGATAGAGTCATACTTTTTATGCTGTACATTATGTTCAGGGGGCGGATAGTACAATTCTGCTAGCTTTTTGCAGAAGTGATTCAGAGGAAATCCCACCACATTCAAGAAGTCTCCGTGGACATACTCAACTAACATTCCACCAAGGGCTTGGATTCCATATCCACCAGCCTTGTCCCTGGGGCAGAGAAAGCAAAAATGACATATATCTAATTAAGGTTAAGCATAAAGGTAGCACAGAACACAAATAATCCACCAGTACTGCAGAGTCTGGAATAAAGACTAGTATACTCAAATTAAGAGGTGGATTAAATCTGCCAGTTAGGCTCAACACTTCAATTTATAAATCACAAGATAAATAAAAGGATCAGTATTTCTATTAAGGGTGAGTAGCCTAAGGTCTTTATACTACAGACAGTCCAAGTGCCATGGTCACTTAAGCAGGAGGTACATCACCTGACTGCAGTCAGACTATGCTGCCATAGGTTACCCAGCATTCCCCAAGTCCTGGCTTCTGAAAAGGTAACAGCAAGTACCACTGAGACCAACATTGCC
>VZTV01082880.1:0-24401 GCA_013400875.1 Anhinga rufa | reverse complement strand
TGAACAAACTGATTTGGACAAAAACCAGCCTGATTCTTGTCTCAAAGTTGATACGAAATCAAACACAAGTATTTCATCAGACGTACGACAAAGCCACTTGCCTCTCTTCTGTGCATTACAAGGTGGCTGTGCACTGCCTTGTTTTGGCTGGTAGGAGACAGAAATACAGTATCACAAATTCGGGATCTGCTGAAAGCTGGAAACACCAACAATAACAACACCTTATCTTCAAAGGGTTTGCCAAAATTAAGGGCTAGATTTTCAAAGCAGCTTGGCATCAAGAGTGCCTTCAGCCTTCCCTGGGAAACAGAGGGCTGAGAACGGGGGCATTGCTCTTTCATTCTCAGCCTGCCGCTATAAAACAACGAGCAGCCGTCACACCTTTCCTACAGGTTAAAAAACAGGCACGATGCGTAACGGTGTCACCTAATATCGAAAGTCTCTGGTTTTTGTGATGGAGCACCCGCATCATTAGCTGCTTCAAGCAGAGGCGCAGGAGCAAGTCCCCGGCATGAGATCTGAACGAGCGTCTGTGGATTTGGTTCGTGAGGCCGTACAGCTAGTGTAGAGCCACATTTGGGTACCTTCATGCATGATACGTAATGCAAAGTAGTTACCAAACTAATAAGTGTAATTTTGCCTAATTGGCGTATTTATTATTGATGTATTTGACATGGCAGCCAATTAAAGCCTCAAGTTGTGCCAGGTGGAAGACAAACATCTAGCCGTAAAGACCCACTAAATGCGTTTGGACGTCGCACGTGAATGCAACACTTGCAAAAGGCATTGGACAACCCCGTGGGGATCGCCCGAGCTGTGGGAGGAGAGGCAGCACCCCATTGCTCCCACCACTGTAAATGCACCGGGGGCTTTGGAGAGGTACCGAGGAGGGTCCTGCACGGGGCTGGGGGGGGGACCTGCTGGGAAAATGAGCTTGGCAGGGCTGGAGCCCACGAGCATCACCCCACGCGGTGACCCCTGGCCAGTCCCCAGGCTGGATTTCGGCAGGACTGAAGCCCCCGCTGCAGCCAGAGCCCTCCCACAGCCTCACCCAGGCGCTCTCCCTCCGCTTCTCGCCCCCCAGAGCAGGACTGCAAATCAACGGCAGTCTGACAGCTCGGAGCGTATCGGCCACAGAAAAAACGAGACCCAAAGCGCATGCACGTTTGCTGTGTAAGTTTTACTCTGAGACATGTGGGTTTTTGCAACGTCTCAGAGGGGCAGGGCAGCAAGTAGCTGGCCATGTCTGAGATACCGTTGGCATTACCTTGCTGGCCACTCCGTGTTCCTTAAACGCGGAGATACCTACTGTGCCGAACGGGTGACGTGCAGCGAGCGAAACCACGCCAGCCCCACGTGCCATACCACACACAGTCCCGAAAGCAGCAGCCTCCGGCCACCCTTTGCAGGCTGTTGGCCGAGTGCGTTGACCCAGCGCCGGGTGCAGCCCAGGAGCGTGCTGAGCGACCAGCCAGCGCTGCGCCTCGGACGGGGAAGGTTGCACAGAGCCCAGCAACCGAACACACGCGCACGCTCACGTTCTCTCGGGCTGCTTCGCCTCCCTGGAGGGCTTTATTCATATTTCTAAGCTGTTCGGTGCGAGCAGCAGGGAGGGATGAAAGATCGGGGCAGTAGCGGCTGCAAATGAGTTGCCGTATCACAGGTACTGAATGTTTATTTTGCAGCTATCTGAGGCTGGTTACACGATAACTAATATCCTGGGGCAGAGGGAAGCAGAGCAGTAGTGGTCTGGCCAGGGAAGCGAGCGGTAGAGGGGTAATTAGAGACCGTACTGTTTTCTAGCTCTTTCTCTCTGGCTATTTTTTTTCTGGGTGAGGGGAGTGTATTTACAGCATCACAGGAACCGGACCATCAGCTCTTCTTTCAAAGAGGTTGCTGCCTGCCATTAAATCGCGCTGTATAACAGCATAAATCCAGAAGAACAACATTTTCATTCATGAGGTCTCATAGTAACTACAGAAACAAATCTTCCCTCTCCGAAGCAATATCTGCCTTTCAGATTCTCAGGCACACATTTCCCAGGATACTATTCTTTTTCCATTCCTTCTTATGTGTATTTTATATGTCGTATTTCTGGCTTTCACAAGCACGCGACTAGGAAACATTGCTTATCCGAACAGAGTTCCTTTTCCTCTCTAGCTCATTTTTCATCTATAACTTATTTTATATCCAGGCATGAAAAAACAGCTACAAATTATATCTGACAGCATCTCCCCACCTCCAGAGGCTTCAGATGTGTCTTGCTGGTACCTTTTTTGCTAAATCCATGTGAATAGGGCAGAACTTGTGTTGCAAAAATGTTTTATCATAAATTAACCCTGATTTCTTCGTTCAGACTCTAGTGATATTGTCAAATTACTTCACGTTCCGGTAACTCCCGATTGTCTTTACTATCCATCCTCACAATTGAAAAATCGAACAAACAGGCTATTATGCATGAAAAGCAGTTTTTAACACAAGAAAATGAAACGTAAAAACAAATGCCGAAACCAATAAACTTCAGAAAATGCAAAGCTACAGCTGTCATCCTTATCATCAAGAGTGGCAACAGCATCACAAGGGAAAATGAAAACCCTCAAATTCAATCAGCGTTCCACGACTGCACGCTGCCAGGTACTTACTGTACCAGCCCATAGCAAGAACTGATCCCTACGCAGCAAAGGGTTAGTGTTCCGACTGAGAAGGTGTGGGAAGAGGGATGGTACTTCATTTGAAAGCAGATGAGCAAAGGCACAGAGAAATGATGTGTATTGTTCAAACCACGCTGGAAACCTGACACAAAGTTAGCAGTCAGTCTCCCGCATCCCAGCACAATGACTAAACCCCACTCCGTGTCTCCTACTCATGGAATCGCACCCATTTCTGCCTTATCCCCCTGGGTCAGGGCACCCGGTGCGAGAGCTGCCACCTCTGTAAGGCAAATGCTCTGCCTAGGCGCAATCCTGTCTTCAAAGCCAGCCACTAATGGGCTTCTAAGGAAGATACAAGAAATTCCTTAATTGGTAAATGTGGGATCATCTATGCCAATGAAGGTCTTGTCCTGACAGAGATAAACCTTAAGCCTTGAAGAATAAATTTTTACAGCCCTTCCAAAATCTAATTTATTACCGTTAAATATTATTACTGAAAGCGTTCACGTTACCCATAGACATGTCCAGTCCATCTCAGGAATCACACTCCCACACCGAACCGTTCAGTTACCTGCTTAATTAGCACAATTTTTTGTGATGGACGTTAGGGGATAATACGAGACCCACAGGCCTGTCTGTTAATGAGCACTACCAGGTTAACGAAGGAGGAGAGGAGTCCGGCATATTTTTTACTAGTCCCAGTATTCACAAGTGAGATTTTAGATCAAGGTAAATAACGCTGAAACGCTGCCAGACTCGCTTCTCTGGATTTCTGAACGGTTTCCCCTTCCCTGCTGCCATGCCAAGTTTAGAATTTGCTTTGTGCCAAACTTCATATAAACAAACTTGCAGACAATTCATTTCAAAGTCTGACTTGCACTAATATGAGCAAAAACTAAATGTGAAAGGAGCGTGTCTGAGCATTAGGGCTACGGCTGCTTCTTCTGTGATTGCTTAAATGAGGAAGAGAAACAATAAAGCCAGCTTTACTTTTATCTCATCATGGCTAAGCCCTAGATTTTGTGTAAACAGATAGCAAATGCCCCTAAAACTCTTAACCAGCTTTGTTTTTCAAGCACACAAATCAAATTCCATCTTTGGGATAGGAGGAAAGGAAAACTTCACTGTGTCTTCATAGGAACACTTTAAACTCCCTTTTCAAGGTTCATTTTCCCATTACAGCCCCCAGAAACTCATATAATGCTCCAGTTGAGAACAGCAGAATCAAGCACCTGACGGAAATCTCAGGTTAAAAAAAAATGTTATTTTTATATGCATATTTCTAAAGATATTACCAAACTAGTGGGAGCTAAAACATTTCCCCTTGAGTACCCAAAGACGCTAAGATGCCCAAAGGGTTTCAACGCCGAGCGCTAGGGGAAGACACGTGCAAGGGGTCTCTGGCCGCAAGGAGCAGCTCCTCAGATCCCATCGGATCAGGTCACCCCGTTCCCCCCATGGCCATCACCTCCTGGGGAGAGGCGAGGCTGGCCAGGAAGCTGCAGCCTATTAGAGGTAATTAGCACAGCTAGGAATCCATCCCAGGCAGCTATCGGTGAGACACCCGGGGGAAGACGAGTCCAGACACTCCGTTTTTCACTTTCTTGAGCAGCTGCTCAACAGAGGAACGTCAGTGGGAGACTCGCCTCCCCTTCCTCTCTCACGTGCTAAGGAGAAATACCCCAGGGTGCGAGTCATCCACCCCGTTTGCACTCACCCCTCACCCTCTCCAGCTACCACCAAACGTCCCAGATCACCCTTTGCTGCCTCCCGCGGTCTCGCTAAAAGGCGGCTTCCTCCACCCCCAGCCCAGGCTGCCACAGCCCTCACCAAGGAGGAAGGCCAAGATGATGAGTTTGCCTTCTCTCGGGTACCTCATTAGAGACATACCTTGAAGGGACCAGATGGAAATTAAAAGCTGCCTTTGACCCTGCCTACTTCGGATGAACTGGTGAAAGGGCTATAAAGCGAGGGCCGAGGTGGGACTGTGGTGTTTCAGGGCCACCCTGTCCGAGGGACGGCAAGCACTGCTCCCAGCGAGGCTGCGCAGACCTGAGAGAGCGCAGCGCTTCCCGAACCTCCTCCGCTCCGCTCCCCAGCACCAGGCAGGGCTGTGTGTCATTTACCCAGACGGCAGCTGCAGCTCAGTTGGAGGCAGCCCAGTTTTCCAGATTTGCACTTGCATTCATGGACATTTAGCCTTTTTATAAACAGGTAATGAGTGTGGGTCAGCTGGGGATAAGCCAGGGCTCCTTCCTCCCCTGCAGCAAAGCTCTCATAGCGCTGCCTGAAAGCAGTCTGGGCAGGGGCTCCAGAGGCAGTAACTCAGTTATCACTGCCTTATGAGATCCACAGAACTCCCCAAAAGTTGCTTTTTTTCCCCAAAAGAACAAGGATGGTACAATCCCCTCCCTCACGGGCAGCAACCTGACCCTGCTCCTTCATCCCCTGCTACGCAGCCCTTTAAAGACAATAAACTATCCATGTAAATAACCAGAAAAGCCCCAGGCAGCCTTTTCCAGCTTCTCCTTCACTGCTGGGCACCCGGGGCGGGATGACCCTGCTGCCAGCGAGGGCTGGCTGAGCTTTCCCCCGCCGCGGAGCCGGTGCCCGCAGTGCTGGGCTGGATCTCTGCGGCTGAGCCCAGGCGAGGAGCAATCGGTGCCCCGCACTAATTGCTCCTGCGCTAAGCGGCTTTCTGCGATTCTGCCATACCGACTGCTCCGCAGCCCAGCGGATAACAGCTTTTGGGTAATGCAAGCCACGCGCCTACCGCTGGGCATTCGCCGGTCGTTGCTCTGACACAGCCAGCCCGGTCCCCTGCCAGCTCCCGCTTTGCCCCACTCAGCTATAATTCGCGTTTGCCCGCACTTTTCTGCACTGCCCTGCCGCGCGGAGGCGCGGGTAAAGAGCGGATCCGTTGGGTAAAATCACCCTTCTCCCCTTTGATTTTCCCTCGTTACATTCTTCCCCCGACCGCAGCGAGCGGCTGATCTTTTGCAGCACATGCCCTGCAACGGCGGGTAAAGTTATTTAGCCAACTTGAATTTTGTCATGAGAAAAACAACTTCAAAATTTTTAATAAAGACTTAACCAAAACACTTGCTTAGATTTCTGTCTCTACAAAAATCCAGATAATCCTGCCTGCACAGTTTTGTTGAACAGGTGACTGCAGAATTTTTAATAATGATCTATTTGTTAGCTTGAAAACCAAAAATAAAATTGACTTTGTAAACAAGAGGGAGGAATTTATAATTTTAGATCAGGAAATCTCAGGTTTGGGACAAAAATACTAAACAACATGTGTTTACCTGTTTATCAATGGAAGACTTGGTATTTCTGGAAGAGCTGTAGATGATCCTTCCCACTACACATTCAGGAGGCATCAATAGTGCCACTGAAGATAAGTTAAGGCTTTTAATCTTTCAGAACCATTTGCCTCACCAGCTGTTAGCTATCTGAGTTTGCTCCGGCTGACTAAGACCCTCTGGTATCTAAGCGTCTAAAAAGTACAGGGCATTTAAACCTTGGGTTTTCCACTCCTATTAATTCCCTCTAAACGGCAGTGGAATAAGCAAACCTTTGCGGCTCCCCCAGCCTGTGCTCCAGATTGCTTTCCTCCAAAGTTGCGGAGAAGGTGTAAAACCACAAAGGCACAACAAGCCCAACAAAGGAAGCAAATCTGAGGATCCACCCCCCAAAAAAAAAAAAAGAGAAGAAAAAAAAAATCATCTAGGCAGCGCCGTGGCAGCACTGGCCGCATGCTGCTGCAGGCGACGGGTCTGGGCGGTTAAACCTTCCCTCCCCGTCCTGCCCAGACAGCACCGTGAGGCCGACCAGCTAGCAACACCAGCCAGGCACAGCGCGTCCCTCGTACCGAGGCTGACCGCGTAAGAATAATCGCAAGAACAGCCAAAAAATGGAGGGTTGACAGCATGAAAGTGTCAGTTCAGAATTCAGTGGGAAAAGAAGTGTGAATCAGCCATTTTTAAAGGACATGACCAGTCTCACTAAGAAGTATATTTAAAGTAAAATTACCTGGGCTAGGGCAGAGAAAGGTCACTTAATCCTTTTCCTTGGAGGACACAGTTATTCCCTTTTTCCATGCAAGACTTTGTATCATGGGGGGGGGGTGGGGGTGGTCCTAATCATCAGCACAATTAAGAATCACTGAATTTTCATTTTCACAGTCGCTTTGATCTCATCTTGCTGGGGGAAATGCAGTTGCTAGCCCCACTTCTCCTCAGTATTAATTTTTCCAGTGGCTTTACGGAAGCTATCAATTTACAGGCTGGCTTTTGTCATGATTTAAAAACATCATCTCGGGAACGTCGTTATCGTCCAGCCATATTTCACAGATATTGTGAAACTGGTTTATACCGATATCTTACTTAGCATCTAGCTGACAGGCCAATTGCAGGGAAATATTGCCAGAGATATAAGGCCATTATAAGATAAATAATGAGCTTTAAAGCTTAACAGGTTGTTTTCTTTAGAAGGGATCATAGCAACGTTCCTGCGCACAAAATAGCCGCTTGCCACACAAAGGCTGCGGTGGAAAGTGCCCCTTAATACATGAAATAAATCCTAGAGGGTGGCTGAACAACAGCTTAATTCTGAAGTTTTTCATGGGCTTCTTGAATTACCTTACTTGCCAGAAGTGACTGACTGCTTCTGGAAGTGTACGATGGCTAATAATGCTTTCTGGAGTCATTAAGGTTTATCATGTAAATCTCTATTTAAGTGCTTTTAAAATGCATATTACTTTCTTGATAAACTATGATGGCTCCTTAGGAGCCGCTAATACGAATTAGGGCGCATACCATACATAGCAGAAAGCCTCACGACAAGTGCTTGTTCCACATGCAGGGTAATCAGCTTTTAAATTGTATTAAATACTGCAGCTGTAATGAATTCCTCCCCAGTCTTAGGGATCAGATTGCTTTTATAAAAGTATTTTTTACTCAATTTCATTTCCGCAGATAAAAGCCCAGTTTTCAGCTGCGCAACCAGGAGGGGAAAAGTTGGAGACTGGCAAACTGCAGGGAGGGGAGGACGAGCTCCTTTCCTTTGTACGGTTAAAAATCCCCAGAGGTTATTCTCATAAACAACTTCCGTAGTCTAAAAGCGTGTTGGTTTTGATCAGAAGCTTCCTACATACGCGTGGAGCGGAGTTTCTCTCTTATTATCTTTACCTCTGGGTCCTAACGTTCAGCGTCTTTTTTCAACGCTCTGCAGCTACCCTTGCCCTGCGCGGCGAGCTCGCTGGGGCAAATTTATTTCCTATGGGCACAGAGGACTTTGGTGTTTCTTTACCGCACTGTAACGCTACTGCAAACTTTATCCCCGTCTGGAAAAGCCTACCCTGGTGCATATTAAATTAATAGGATGAAAGAGAGAAAAGTTGCGTTGACCTCAGCTAGAGCCGTGTCAAATCACAGCGTCTCACCTTGGCCTCCTCTGAGCTCCTCCGAGGCAAAACGGGGTCTCGAGCCAGATGGACTCTGCGAGGGGAAAGTGGGGGACCTGGAAATGAGACGGTTGTTGGGGGAAATGGTGTAAACGCTAGCTCAGCTATAATTAGAGATGGTTTGTCTGAAGGAGATCTTTGGCTTGAAATAATGGCCAAGACAAATCTGAGTAAAATCCCCAGGATCTGCCCCACGCTGGATGAAGCGACCCGGTAGCCCCTGCGAGCGGCACGTGATCTTCACGGAGCAGGTATCACAGGTCAAGGGAGGATGGCTTCCTATGCCCATTGTGACAAATAGAGAGGCTGAATAAAAATTGCCTTTGGACGGGGAAAAGACCTGAGGATGGGTCCTGTTTTGCTTTTCTAATGGTAGGATCCCCAAACCTCTCCACATGGTGTCCTTGCAGCTCCCTTCCCGCACCCCAGGGCTCCTATTTCAAGTGGAGAAGGCAACCGGCCCTCCTGGGGCAATGCCACTTTGCAGACCTTCTCGGGCGCTTGCAGTATATGCCTGGGATCACAACAGCCACGAGGAGCGGTCGGGAGGGGACCGTGGAGGGCAGCTGTCGGCACTCGGAGAGNTTTATGTGTGAAACCTGCGGGTATCCATCTACAAAGTTCTTTATTCATCACTGATATATCTTTCTGGTGTTGAGCATGTCCTATATACACGTGTATATCTTCCTGACAGACTAAGACAGGGAGGATTTGAAGAAAAATGCTGCTTTTCAAAACAACCTCGAGCAAACTCCCCGCATCGGATCCAGTTTCCGTCGTTTGTATTTTTGAGCCCCATCTCCATCATTATCACATTCTGCCTGAAAGCTTGTGGTCTTAGGCTTTGGCAAGACGCGCCGAAAGCAACATAATTGAAATGTGTTAAAGCCTTTTCAATGGCTCCTTTGTCTCACATAACCCATGATGAAATTTCTGAAGGAGCGTTTTCCTTCCCTGGGGCTCTTCCCTCTATTGTTTTTTTTTCCTATAATGAACCTGCTTGCTTTAAGTACAAACTTTTACCTTTTCACACCCTTTGCATGGAAGAAGTTTGGTTTTACTACGGCAACCATGCGTCAAAAGTAGGCTCCTTTCAGGCTTCTGTTTCTCTCTTTTGAGCAAAGATTGAAATACAAGCGGCAGCGAGGCTTGTAAAATCCCATTTCTACAGATGTCAGTCTGAACTGTTTCTTTATTTATGAGGAGCATCGGACAGAGTAGGCAGATGCAGTGTCAGATTAGCTCTGCTTGTCTCGCAGGTGCGGGGTAGACGGCTTTGGATGTGCTCCAGGCACCCGGGCACCAGACAGAATGGCTGTCAGAATAATGTTGCACTTTTATTGTATGAAAAGCAGTGTGAAATACGGGGCTCCTCGCTGCTCCTTGCACGGTGAAGAGCAGCGTTATGAAAGATTATGGTGCAACTGGGAGGTATAGAGAAGGTGATAATTTATATAATAACGCCCAATGATAATGTATGGGGTATTCATTCCCATAAATGCTGAAACGCTCTCAGAGTTTATCACTTTCTGCACGATTTTAGTCTCTACACAATTACGCGCTAAAGCCTTCAGTTGCCAGGACATGTTGACATTTCTTCTTTTTTTTTGTTAAACTGAGCAAGCATCTGGGCGGTATTCTATTAACCCAGGCCTAGGAGGTGGTATTTGGCATAGGATGCTCCTGTTGCTGCCATATCCAATGCCTCCAGCCCTTGGCTTCGTGCCTGGGTTTGACGCGGAGCGGAGAGCAGGGCTGTGCGAGACAGACAGTTGTAGGCAAACAGATTGGGGTGCTATAAAATTAACACCTAAGTGTCGGGGAGAGCGCGGAAGCTAAAAACGCTTGCTGTGCGCCTACAGCCAGATTTGGAGCTTGCATTAGGCGGGCTTTTTCTGTCATTCCTCACCCCAGCAACAGGCCGTCTCCTCCCCGCTGCACTCAGCCACCACCCAGTTTTGGGGTGCTCACTGATGCCCCTTTTCACGGTCCTCTCAAATGGAGGTGGCAGCCGAGCAGTGCGGCTCCAAAGCCGTTTGCAGGTGCAAGAATGCCGATAGTCACTTTTCCAGCACTTTCCCACCTTGCTTTCCACACCTCTCCAGGTAGACCAGCAAGAGACCGTCGTGGTTTAGCCCCAGCCGGCAACGCAGCCCCACACAGCCACTCGCTCGCTCCCCTGCCATGGGATGGGGGAGAGGACTGGAAGAGTAAGACTGAGGGAACTCGTGGGTTAAGATAAGAACAACTGAATAATTGAAATAAAATATAATAATAAAAAATTAGTAATGAAAAGGAAAATAACAAAAAGAGAGAGAAATAAAACCCAAGAAAGACACGTGATTCAAATGATAAACAATTGCTCATCACCAACCAACTGATGCCCAGCCTGCCCCCGAGCAGCAGCCCTCCCCGGCCAGCTTTCCCCCAAATTTATATGCTCAGCATGATGTCATATGGTACGGAATATCCCTCTGGCCAGTCGGGGTCAGCTGTCCCCGCTGTGACCCCTCCCAGCTTCTCGTGTACCCCCTGCCTTCTCAGTCAGTAGAGCGTGAGAAGCTGAAAAGTCCTTGACTAGCGTAAGCACTGCTCAGCAACAGCTAAAACATCGGTCTACCACCAACTTTATTCTCATACTGAATCCAAAACACAGCACGGGACCGGCTACCAGGAAAAAAAAATTAACTCTATCCCAGCAGAAACCAGGACAGACTGAAAACACTCGAGTCCTACTGTCACGTAACTCCAAGAGGGTGGGAGCACTGGGAGTACTGGAGAGAGCAACCGAGGGAGAATTACCCTGCAAAACATCTAAGATGCTAACCATTTAATACATGCAATTCTGCTAGAGACTCTCACAACCGTGTGTAATGGGCTGTGCTCTCCCAAGAACATTTTCTTTAAAGCGTTTACAAGTGGATTTCGTAACTACGGAGGGGCAGAGACAGGTACATCCCAGCTGTATCGCGCTGTGACTGCACTCAACCGCAGCAGAGAGCGAAGAGGGGTGCAAACTCGAGCCACAGACCTGTGCAGACAACAGGGAGAAGCTAAGTTTCATACAGAGAAGAGACGCAGGCAAAAAGCAACGTGGTAGGGAAGGATCGTGTTCCCTTTCTCTTCAGCGCCGCTGTGCCTTTCATTTAAAATTACTGAGAGGTGGAGTTAAACTTACAGGCAGCAAGGACATAGGGGAAGTTGATAATAGCCATGGGCTCAATCTATAGGGATTGATCGTGCCAGTGATTGAGCTGTCTTCCATTCAACAGCTGACAGCAATGCCGGGTGCTCCATTTACCCTTCCAGTGCCAGGATTTTCTACCCAAGGTTCCTCTCTACCCTATCCAGAACTGGCAAAATCTGTCCGTTGCACTAAAGACTTAATTTCCTTCATTACTGTAGCAATCCAACACACTAAAATCAAGCAGATGCAACGATTTCTTGAGCAGACAGTCATGGTGACCACAATGTCCCAGGGGGATTTTCTGATGAGACTATGAAGCCAAAGAGGTTTTTTTCTCTCGGTCTCAGAGATCCCAGAAACCATCTCAAGACACTAAAAAATTTCTCCCGACGGTCTCACAGGACCTGCTAGCCACGACAGTGCCCGGCAGCCTGCACCCATTTTCCTGTGTGTCGGAGCTTTATTTCCAGAAGCGCACGCACAAATTCAAGTTGCCGCAGTAGTCCCTGAAGAGACACTCTTCTGGGAGGACAAAACACTGTCACTAGATATTACACACAGCTCTCCCCCACCTCTGACCCCTCCAGCCTGTCTTCCCATCCCCAGAAAGTCTGGCCTCATCAATCCACCCGAGGTATTTCAACCTCTCTGACCCATTACCAATCAATTCACTAATTAAGAGGTTTCCCCTCAAGCAACAAATCAAAAAGTTGAGCAATTATATTAGTTACTTTAAACAAAACACCAGAACAGATCTCCTACAGCCCGTCGAAACTTCCCTGAGGTTTCAAAGGACCTTGTTTAAAGCTGTCGCTCATCAGTTGGATTTAACCAGCTCCAAAGCGGCGTGCCCTCCAGCAGCAGCCGCGCCGGCGTCACCCCTCTTGGCCCACGGCCGCACGTGCAGCGGTGGGGCTGGCAGAGGATCGCAGCCCCCGTGAGGACCGGAGCTCCGACCTCTACCCAAGTTTTACTCCCTGGAACCGAGGGATGCCATGAACTGCAGCGTTAGGGAGGAAGGCAGGCTGAAGTCACTGCGGTTTGGCCAAGAACACGCACCTCCTGCTGTGGAGATCGGGCAGGGTGGCATCAGGAGGTTTGCTGCAGGCCCCCTCTTTTGCAGCAATCAGTGCAGGGAAATCATTGAAAGCAAACCACAGAGGGACAAGAAATGAGTAAAAAAAAAAAGCCCATGAAGAACTGGGACCAAGTATTTCTCTGAAAAAACCATCGCTGAGATTAGCACTGGGTAGCTCCAGCCTCAACAATCCCAGATGAAATATGACTGAAGGCTGGTGCGTGAGGCAGTCAGCCAGGAAGGGGAAGTTATTTCAGCTCAGGGTTGTTTCTATTTTTAACATTTCTGTGTTTATTTCTGCAGTTCAGAAAAATGCAGGGAAGATGTGCACCTGTGCACCGAACTGCAGAGGTAACTGGAGCAGTTTCAACTGAGGTGAACCCGCAGAGGAAGGAGGAGACAGTTCAGAAGTGGGAAAAGTCAGTGATAACCCGGGCAATTAAAGCCCTTTTACCCACCTGGTAAATCCCTCTCCGGGTAATCTGGGGCAAACCAGCAATAGGTTATGGCCCCCCGATGTTGATTAGGGAGCCTATGTTCCGTCTGATGATGATTTTTAGGTCAACTCTTAGAGTTATTGGCCAATTGTAGCTATGTGTGTCGTGTCCTCCCCCCCCAATTCTTTTAACAATCTTACCCCGACGGAGGAATAGTCGGCAAATAAAATAGCTACCCTCTTATCCATGGGAGAGGGCGTACCCAGACACATTACTGCAGACAACTGTATTGTAGCAAGCAGTTAGCGATCATGAATAATTAATGAATAAATACTGTATTTGTGTCTCAATACCCCAAGGTCTTTGGGCACCTTCACAGAAAATAATTAAAACAATAGATTACAAATACGATGACAAGTCCCCAGGCAAGTGGATGTACATAAAACCACAGCAATGCAAAAACAAAGAGGACATGAACGCGATGCAGAAGCTCAAAAGTTCTTGTGCTTTGCTCTACAGACCACACAGCTTCTGATCTTGCACCATGCCCCAGCCCTGGGATGAGAAGAAGCCAAAACCAGCCCTAGCAAGCAATATTCTCAGGTCTTACTGTCATGAAAACACCTTAACGCTGGGGACTGACAGCTAGGGAGAGAAAACACGGGTTTGCAGGCTATAGAGATGCCTGAATCCATGAGTGCAACCAGCATGAGATGCAGGTAGCTCCTAGCCATGTCTCCTGTCTCCTGGCCTTTTCCAGTCGATCCTCCAGAGACCCAAATGGTTTTGGGAGGACGGCAAAGGGCAATTCCTCAGTAGTTCCAGCTTTGCGCCTCTGCATAGAGCTGCCCGTGTATCGTGACTGCCAATACCTGGGATTACCTGGCCAGACACCATCGTTAGCAGAAAGCAG
This sequence comes from Anhinga rufa, assembly GCA_013400875.1. Classification (NCBI taxonomy): domain Eukaryota; kingdom Metazoa; phylum Chordata; class Aves; order Suliformes; family Anhingidae; genus Anhinga; species Anhinga rufa. Next base: position 10,665 of record VZTV01082880.1, on the reverse strand, counting down.
GCAAGAAACAGGTTACATAAATGGACACCTTTGGTCTATGGGATAGTCAGAGCCTTCCCCAAGCAGAGTCTTAACTAGGAATTAAAGTAAGCAGCCTCCTCTCCCTGCTCTATACAAACACACACACTGTTTTCAAACCCCTTTCGCACCAACTTTCAATCCAAGTGCTGGAGTCACAAGGAAAGGTTTCCGGCTACCATTTCAGAAGCTGCAGGAATTGCATTTAAATAAAGGAATTCACCAGTCTGAATGGTTATGAGCAAACGCAGAATGACTCTGGGGTGGTTTAGTCTCGGGGAGCAGAAGGGGAAAGTGGCTGTTTGCAATCTGGAGCACCTCTGTCCTTTCCATGCAGATGCTCAAAGAAACCTCTTCCCAGATCTTAATTTCTCTCTTGATGGTGAAATACAAAGGTCCCTGGAGGCTAAAACCTAATATTCAGTTCTTCCAGTTGCTTGTGAGCTCTGCAAAGCCAACATTTCCCCAAAGCAGAGAGAGCGAGCATAGTTGTCATGTGTGCCTGTACATCCAACCTACAGCATTACCAGTAACCGCATCATACTTTCAGCTGTGCAGCAGAGTCTGGCAATGCTGCAACTTTACTCCATCTTAAGCAAGAGCAGAAATCTCCCAGTGACTTCAGCTCAGTAATCCACCTGAAAACTAACCCCGTAGCTTTAAAGGCAGCTCAGCTTGCCACCCATGTGATGGTATTGGGTGAAGCACCTCCTAGGAGGGAGGGCTGGGACAGCTTCCTTCAGCAGTGCCCACAGCTAGTTCAGCCTCAGCCAGGCGGGAAATTTCACCTTGATTTTCATTGCTTACCTCATTCCGTTCCCCATTACATTTGTAATAGTCTCAGAGAAGCTCACCATTAGGTTTCTCCATCGTTTCTGAACTCATCCCCAGGACTCAATGCAGCGATGGGGAAAGCATGAATGCCCTCATGCATTAACTTGTCAACAGCAACGCTTCCCCACCTCCTGAAGCAATGATGCTTTTGTAGAGGAGAGAAAGCTGTAAGCCTTGGGTGAACGCCTTAAAGCTTTTGCAGACAAATCGGGACCCGGTTTCACGTGGTCCCGTGAAAGCAGCAAAGCCCTTGTAGGGACGCTGCAGAGTCAGTGGGAATCCTGCGTCGCAGCCTCCCCTCGGCCCCTTCCTGCATTTGGGGTTAGACACCCTCTGTCCCTCAGCTGGTCCTTTCTCTTGGTGGCATAGCAGGTGGGTGCAGGTTGCAGAGCCAACCTTCGGCTTTTAGCTAACCACTGCGGCTTTAGCTTTTTTTAACCTTTGGGGATCAGGCTGCCTCCCTCTCTTCCAGCAAAGCTCAGGATAGCGGAAGCAGTTAAGTTTCCAGGCACTGTTGATTCCCAAAAACGAGCCTATAAAACGCTCACTGGACGTTTACAGATGACCTATGAAATCAACTCCAGCACCAGCGAATATCACGGCATGGTGGGAAACTGGCTCCCATGTTTTCATTCCCTCCCTCCAACTATTCAGGACCACTTACGGGCACCCTCGTCACCCGGGACCTGATCCAAAACACACAGAAATCAATTAAAATGCTCCCTGTGAAGTGAAGGCAAGCTTTTAGGTTTGTATTAGTCTATCGTTACCACTCTTCCTTAGTCTTTTGTTCTCCAAAACATCCCATTCTTCTGTTTTACAGAGTTTGCTTCCTAGTTCAGCTCTAGCTGAGGGTCTCGGGTATCCAGACCATCCTTCCTTTTGCGCTCTGCTCTGTCGGACTCCTGCACTGGCGGCAGACGCCGCAGCGACACACAGCTTGGGACGATCTCCAGGCTCACGTGGCTTAACTACTTATAATTATGCCATTGTGCAAGAGAGGCGACAAGCCAACAGCTGGGGCAAGGTCGCCCCTTTTCCGTGCTTTCAGCTGCTGAAGTGCCTCTGGTGGCAGCTCGGGGTCGGCCAAGGCTAACCCCCACGCACTGGGGCTAATGGAAATCTTGGCAGAATCACAGAGGGGTTTGGGTGGGAAGGGACCTTCAGAGCCCACCCAGTCCAACCCCCTGCAGTGAGCAGGGACAGCCCCAACCAGAGCAGGCTGCTCAGAGCCCCGTCCAGCCTGGCCTTGGGTGTCTCTAGGGATGGGGCATCGACCACCTCTCTGGGCAGCCTGGGCCAGGGTCTCACCACCCTCAGGGTAAAACATTTCTTCCTTATATCCAGTCTAAACCTCCCCTCCTTTAGTTTAAACCCGTTACCCCTTGTTCTGTGGTAAGGAGAGGCTCGGCAGGGGCAGGGACCATCCCTGACCCCCGAGGCCACCACCTCCCTGCTGGGACAGTACCAGGCCATCCGCATCAAGCGGACACCACCGGCGTCCCCACATCACCCCTCATAAGGTCAGGTTTGCAGCCAGCCTCAGCTGGGTGCTGAGTCCCGGCTGCAGCTCGCTACCACCGTAGGTGGTTTAGGTACAAAATGTAGGTTTGCTGAGCTTCCAGGAAGGTCGCCGTGCCCTTACGCTCGCTGAAATGTAAGCTTGGGGTGCAATAAAGCGCAAGGTGTTGAGTTTAGAAGTTCTCCTTCATACTTGAATGTTATAAGTATTTTTAAATTAATGTTTTATTGTCTGTTTGCCTGGAGAACTGTGATCAGTATGTGCGGTAGTTCTGGAAGCGCATAAATAATTATTACTTCAGAGCTGTTCAACCAAGCTGCCTCCAAAGGGGGTTTTGGCGAGTTTCTTGCTGTGGGTTGTTGTCTTTGGTCTGGGTTTTTTTTTTTTGTGTTTGTTTTTTTTTGGTTTTGGGTTTTTTTGTGGTTTGTGGCAGTTTTTTAATGGTAGATTAAAGGGTTATTTCTGTAGGAAAGAGACGTCTTGGTAATATTGAAAATGAAATGTCCTAAATCAGAGCCTAGGAATGTATTATTTCACGCACTAGCTACCAAATGATGAATTAATAACAGTATCTCAAATATATCTTCCATCAATATGCTTCTTCAGATTCCATCAGCATTTAATTAACATAAATTATATGACATGAGGAGGATTCAGGCCGCCAGAAAGAACACTTCTCTTGTAAGCTACTGAAATTCTTGTGCGTGCAATTCTTCTGCAAGGTGGCAATTTTTATTCCCCTCCCCGCCCTCCCCGAAATTTATCGCAAATCAAATGTTTTCGCAGCAAATTTAGAGCTGAGTTTTCCCTGATTTTCTCAGGATAGGATATTGGACCTTTGGCTTTGGTTCAGCTCTCCTTCCAAGTTTTATGCAAGGAATAACAGTTCTACAAACGCAATAATGGCAGTATCTAGCTGCAGAGGAAATTTCAGCAGTCACTATAACCCTACAGCGAGGTGGAGCATCAGTAAACCACACAAGCCATTTCTCATTTAAGCATCTTAAGTCAAGAGAAAATAGTTATGACTGTGCCTGGGTATTTTTTTTTTTCAATCTCATAACAATACAAGAGGTCTTACTGCTCTGCCTTCAAAAGGGTGCAAAGAAAAGCAGGCTGAATCCAGGAATGGGGAAGTTTAGGTACACAGTAGAAATGTCAGCCAAAAGACCAGAATGACGAGGAGGGAAGGAACAGCTGTAGTCCCCCATCGGGCTGAACGGCATCCAAATGCTCAGTTACAAAAAGAAGGGAACCAAGTGCAAAAGGCAAGAGGGAAAGACAAGGACACGCAGGCTCCTAATGGCAGAAACAGGGATATTGCTTTTTCTCTGTGCCTTTCTGAAGCCAAGAGAGGGAGATGCCTGCTTTAACCTACAACAAAGAACTAAAAGCTGGCCGAGTTAAACCAACAAAAAGTCATTTGTATCAAGTATCACATTAAAAGCATATTTTGCTATTGTTTTTCTGGTTCATGCTTTTATTTCTGTGCATTCTTTCATCCTTAAGTTTTGTCCGGTGAAGAAGTTCATTCTGAAGTGAACCAAAATATTTTATGCCTATGAATGTGGTTATTCTTTAAACTAGGACAGGGGATTGCTAAGAAGCGTCCAGCTCCCCAGCCTACTACTCCAGGGAGGGCAGGTAGCACCGGCACAGACTCTGCTATGCAGGCTAGGACGGCAGAGCTGCACGTACGTCTGGGAAGTGGCTTCTTCCAGAGACTAGCAACAACTCCAAAAGTTTTCTGATGAGTAGCAAAGAGCAGATCCTAGCCCCAAAAGTCTTTGGGGAGTTTGTAACAGGAGGCTGACTCTCCTTTGCACCACACGAAGGAGAAAGCATGGCAATATAAATAAATGGAGTTAACGTATACTCCAAGTGATGGGGAAAAGATGAGCCCTGCATTCAATTACACTGTTCTAGTCCATATAATCCGCTCCAAATTAGTTAATAAAGCTCGCTATCCAATAGCCCTCCCTGCTATTGTTACCAGTTGCCATATAGTAACAGTGCCGAGTGCTGCGCAATCCTGCAGCAAGCAGCTGTTCGTCCTCCAAAGAGTTCACAAGAGACCAAATAAGCAAAGGAAAAATAATAATAATAGCACAAAGCGTCCAAGGTTAGGGAGCAAGTCAGTAGCCGAGGCAGGAATAGAGCCTACATCCTTATCCTTGCTGCATGCAGTGGACTCCACGTGTCTTTTGGTCAGATAGCTTCTTTTGATGCAAGATGCTGTGCTAAGACTCCAGTACTAATGACCAGTTTCCATAGGTATCATACAGGTCTATAAAGGTTTACAAATAAACCAGCAAGCATGGAGTAGTGCCTTGAACAGGACAGTTCTTTCCTAAACTGGCAGATAATGGGTGTCACCATAAAAAGATCAAAGATACACCCACTGAAAACACTGTTGTGGGAACCTGTTTTCAAAGCATGCCACGTTCATGCCCGCAGTCAAAGTAGCTGTGAGTATGTGTGAAGGCCATCTCAAACTCTGGTCAGAGAACCAGTCTCACCCGGGTTTTTCCCATTAAAGCAAATCACTTATGAACACTTCTGAACCTCAGAGCTCGGATAGGGGAACTGTGGGACCATCGCTTTCGTGTCTCCATTCACTTCCATCCCATCCTTTTTCATATCCAGAACTGAACGGCTCAAGAAGAGCTCTTCAAAAGCAGTAATAGTGGCCCTTGATCATCCCCCCACCTCAAGATACTATTAAAAATGGGAAGATGAAACCATCATCCCTCCTTCATCCACAGTGCAACACGCCACAGCTGTATGTTTACATGACCTACGCATCTTTGGGTACACGCTCACACCACGAAACACTACCAGAAGCGGCTCCCAGCAGCAGAGGTAACGGCACAGACAGGAGATTGGGTACCACCGAGGCTCTGGCATTTTTACAGCAGTGACGGAGATTCTCAAAAGGGAAACAAACCGTCCAAACCCGATTACAGCTCGGTGTGAATTGGACCCCTAACCTCCTGGGTCACTTTTTAAGCGTCCAGGCCAGAATTAGCAAAAAAAAGCATTTGCTTTCCCTGCAGTCCCTTTGCTTTTGCATTTTTTTGTCACATGAGCATGAAGCAATATCGTACTACAACAAACAGAGCTAAACTGAACCTCTGCTTCTGCTATAATCCCTCTCTTTTAGTTGTTCATTTCCCTTTTTCATGACATTCTCAAGAGGCTTATTAATAACAACTGGTGAGAGAGATCTTTTCCACCTCTAACTTTGTAATGGGTATCACAGAATGCCCTGAGCTGGGAGGGACCCACAAGGGCCATCGAGCCCAGCTCCCGTCCCTGCACAGGACAGCCCCAAATTCACACCGTGGCTCTGAGGGCGATGTCCAAGGGCTTCCTGACCATCGCCAGACTGGGTGCCGTGACTGCCTCCCTGGGGAGCCTGTTCCAGGGCTCCACCACCCTCTGGGGGAAGAAGTGTTCCCTGGAACGTATTACCAAGATTTCCTCCTCAGACATCCCCCTCCACACCCCGCTCCTCAAGAGCAGTGGTATTTCCAGAAATTGTTAGCTCCACTGACTGTGTTATATCCTCCATTCTTGACAAACCACCCTCCACTGCCCTAATGTTCTCATTATGTTTGATACATTGCATCGCTGTTCATTTATTATAGCATTTTAACTTAGGTTCAGATTATACATCACTGGTGGAGCTCTCTGGGATAAAGGGCAATGAATACTTTAATTGCCTGATAAATTATTAAGGACGCTCCTTTAATTGGGTAATGTGGTGTTTACATCTTTGAAGCAAATACTTATAGAATCTGTATGGGTGCAGATTTTTGCTAAACACACAGCTACCAGCCGCTATCTCCCCTTGAGAATAATAGTTTCATCGGGCTATTAAAATAAACACCGCACAGGATAGATTGCACCAGATGCCAGGTGAGATCCGCGGCTGAACGAAGAGGTGAGCCTCCATCAAAGTCAAAGGAGGTGCCTTGGCTTGCATCAGCCGAGGGACTGGTCTTTTGCATCCAATGGATTTCACTCAAAGCGAGGCAAAATAGCAAGAGACCTACATTTTACACTGCTTTAGCTAACCTAGTTCATTTGAACCGAAATGGGTCACAGTGTACCCACACAAGGAGTTCAGCAGCGAACCAAACTTCAGAAGGAGCACAGGGAAAATGCAGCTGGGGAGAGCAGGCGGGTATTGCATTAAACAGAGCCTGGCATGACAGAAACCTGGTCTTCTGGCTGCTCTCGCAATGCAGGTCAAAAATAAAACCTCCCCTGGAAGGGCACAGCCTTCGCAGCCACTTACAGCCCATAGGGAAAAGATGGGGCCGTGCAGCCGAGAGGGAGAGGCACGCTCCTGGCTGAGACCTCGGCTTTCTCTTCCATCTGTTCGCCTCTGTACGCTGAAACCGCGATTTCTCGAGTTTTGCAACATCCCGTCTTTCCTGAGCCTTTTCAAACGTGGAAATATTTGTTGCTTCCTTTCCAGCCATATGCTATGCTTCTCGGTTATTAAGAGAGATAGAAGGGAGCAGGTTCTCTAGGATGAAGCTTTGTGTTGCTCAGAAGTATTCAAGAAATAGGCTTTTCAGAATAAGTTAACATTTCAAAGGTGTTTCATATCTATTTGTTATCACCTTTTGGTAACACCGTGCGCTGAGCTCAGACCCTGCGTACGCAACACCACTGAAATGAATTGTACTTAATCCCACTCTGACTTGACCCCTGCATGTCAGGCTCTTCGTGGGTTCAAGGTAAAGAGGCGCAAAGCCTACAGAGGACAAAAATCACTCTTCTTTTAGTTCTGCAACTGCGCAGCGGCACCGTTTTCAGCTGGCTTTGGAGCGGTCTCACTGTGATTCAGGGCAGCCCATCCTGGGACCACCGGGGCTAAGTGACAAGCAGCGGGCAGGAGCGTGCAGAGAGCCCTCGGGGGAGGTGAAGACATGAAAAGCGAGGCTGTATTAATGCCCGTTTTCAGTATTTGGGCACTCATATCCACTCCTTTCCTTAAAGGGGCTTGGCACTCGCCAAGAGCCACAGCGAGGCACCCCAACGAGATTAGCTGGAAGATGGGCAGCACCATCACCAAGCAGATGTAACGGGGGAGCCTCTCCCGTAGCCCTCTGGTATAGCCTGTGACTTCCTTCTCTCCCCAAAAATGTTTTCCACCAGAACTGCACAGCCAGGCTTTGCCTTTATTTAAGGCTCCGCTCTCATTCCTCTATGGCCAGAGGACAACAAAGCAATTTGGGAAGAAAACATACACACACACACAGATATATATATATATATTTACACGCACATCATACATATCTCTACACACATTACTTTTCCTAAGAAAAGATGACACTGTCAAGAGGTCACCGTGTTTTGTTGGGGTAGAAATTCAGCCCCGCATCACGCCACACAACCCTGCTGCGCAGGGATACCTGGGTTTAGCCCCCTTTCCAGCAGCACTTGGGTGAAAACACAGTTAAGCCTCACAGATAAAAGAGCTCTCTGCCCTTTCAAGGGCTACTGAGGAAAATGCAGTCACAAACCTAGTGTTTACTGTCAGTGAATCTCAATAACAAAGTCAAATTAGGTAAAATCCCAGCTGATGCCTCCTTGCAAAAGCTGAGGTTGAACCAGTGCATCCAGAAAAACATCTAATTCAATGCTCACATCTTAAGAAAATCAATCCCTGTGAACACGCACCCCAGTGAAAACAAGAGTAGATGGAGAAATTCCTCAGGTTAATGCTTCCAAACAGATCAATGCACAAACTGCTGTGGATTGATTTCCTGGACCTCCAACTCCACATCAGCTCATCAGGACCATGCTAATCCGCCACGGATCTATGAGTGGGGCTGTTACAGTTTCATGCCCCTCCTTCTCTAATTCTCCTCTGCCAAAGCAGCTGCCGGGGAGGGTCAGTGAATTCCCGATGCGCAGAAAAATCCCCTTCCCCACACAGCTGTGAAGCAGGCACAGCCTGTTCGCTCACGTTAGCATTTCTGCTGTATCATACCATGCAAACGGGCAGCGAAAAGAACTCAGCCCAGCTATGCCCCTGCTTTTATGGGATCCATCCCTCCTCCTTTTACTGATAACCTTTTAAATCACACCCTTTGCCCGTCAAAACATCATTGTGTTGCTCGGTTATAACTGCAGGGCAGCTAAGCAGCGTTACGGTGCTTGTGCTGTTAATGGGTGCAAAGGCACCCGCCGTACAGCTCAATAACCACTGCAGTTACATCGGCGCAAAGTTCACCTCCAACACCCATGCTAGCAGGAGAGAGCACGGCCCAGAGAATGCAACAACAAAGAGAAATGCAGCAGCTCTAAAAGCATGATTTGGGGATGGCGGCGGTGATTTTTAAGTGACTTCAGGGCCTTTAGCTTCACCAGCATCTGGCAGTGAAGCCCCAGCCTAGCTGGGGCAGGATTCCTGCCTGCAAAGCCTCCTTGAGGAGAGGCACTCACAGCGTTACCCTCCTCCCGTGCGGGGGTGAGGGAAGGCACCCATCCCAAGGGCCACAGAAAACGGTGTGGCGGCTAGATTACAGGCCAGGGGGGCCCAGGCACCAGCTGCTGACAGCCCACTGCTGAATTCGGCCTTTCTCCCAACAGGTCTTTGCAGATTTAATGGGTGCCACTACCATCTTCAGCTGGCAAAACCTCTGCACTTTGCTCTGCTTTTGGATACCAGTGCGTAACTCCCAAAGCTTTTGACCCGCTCGTGTTTTACGCTCTCTAGGACTACAGTCCTCACTCTGACACTAGCTCTACCACCATCCTTCTCCAAGTCAGTACTTTACCATGCAAAACACAGCAAGAGCAAAATGACTGTGCCTCTAACTGCCCTGTTCATCTGTAAGGAAGGTCCAATACAATAAAGTGCAACAACAGCCCATAAAACACTGCACTGATTCACTGGCTTTAAATACCCAATGCTGGCATCAAATTCTCTTGGGGTTATTCCTGCAACAAGCTGAATACCTTCTCCCAACAGGCAGGGGCAGGACAAGTAGCCGAGCAGAAGGACAGCCACGCAGTCAGTCAGCAGCCACCGCTGAGCTACTGCGGTTCTTGTCGGGCTCCGTTTGCCGCCTGCGCACAAGCCTACGAGCGCCACAGCAGCTCCCCAGCCTGGGTCGCGCGTGATGCCCACGAGGTGCACAACCCGCAAGCAGGGGGCAAAGCTTCCTCCCCTGACGGGGAAACGTCTTGCACCACCATCCCTTGTACCTGCACGCGTGTGGTTAGCGCTATAGGAGTGGGACTACCGTGGTATATGGCGCAAAATATACGCGCTAGGCTTTAGAGGACAAGAGTCATGATGATGCAGGGGTCTTGCTGGGAACATGAGGCTCCCCAGGACTCGGGCTCGCTCCGGGGTGGATACAGCAAAGTGGAGGAAAGGGCTTGTCTTGCAGGAGAAACATTTGAAATGGAAATCCACCACCATCCGTGGAGAAGATCCCATTGCACCTTCCGTGCCCCACCACAGCCCCGCTGGCAGCTTCCTCACCTGGCTGTAGCCTCGGTGGTGTGTCACACAGCTGTAAAGTGACATAAAAAGGCAAAGAAGTGTACACATAAAACCTGCTCTGAGTCACAAGGGCTCTCAAATGCTATAGGCTGGCAATAACTCAGGCTAAAAATAATATAGTTTAATCTGTAGCGCTCTACAAACTATTATAAACAGGCAGGGGGAAACAGCTTCCTATTTTCTTCCCTCGACCTCAAGGAGTTTCTTATCTGCCTTTGCCAGGGTGACCATCTATCACATCTTTTCGCATGTGCTAGAAAAAAAACAGGCATGTTGCATCTGATTATGCAGTTTTATCTCTACCAGTGTTTTGGAGCCGTTCCCACTTTGGTTATGCTAATCTGATAACGCATTTCTGAGCAAGTTGCTGCATCAGAGGGACTAAGAGCTGCCTAGCAGAGGCCAAATCCAGTGTAATCCAATACGCTGCCTTTGTATTTCAGACACTGACTTCAAAGGGTGTGAGTGCACCATTTCTCTGATGTTGGAGGCAAAGCAAAATTAAAACTTCCAGAAAAGTTTTAGTAAAGACTAGAAAAAGTTGTAGAAGAGGCTATCTACCTTGTATAGACCAAGGGAGATGATAAACAGCCCGTGTCGCGCAAAACGGGTACGGGAGCAGGAAGGAAAGCACACCAGAACTTCTCCTAGCAGGATCAAAGCTGCCTGTAAATCCAACCTTCCCTGCCTGAAGGCTGGAGCAGTTTAAATGGCTTTTGGCCCCAGCTGAGCTCCACATCTGTCCTGGTTTCAGCTG
>VZTV01082874.1:0-10067 GCA_013400875.1 Anhinga rufa | reverse complement strand
GTATTAAAAGAAAGATGGGGGAAGGAGAACTAGCCTGTGAGACAAGCAAGTTCACTTATGCAGTCCTTGAAAAAACAGTTAAGAAGCAGCATAATTAGAAAGTGTCTGTGAAATAAAAGAACTGCAGCGTAGTTTACAAACTGTTCATCAAAGACACCCTCTTCAGGAGAAGGTGGGTAAGAATGGCTACTGTCTGAGGAAGGCTTTATGAGATATCTTGGCCACAAAATTTTAGACTGCTCTCATGAGGGGATAGGAATTTCCACCAGACTTTCCTTCTCCTGGGAAGAAATAAAGACATTTGCCCACATTCTTGGTGTACATGACAGAAATGCTCCCCCTGTAATATTCCCGATGTTTTGTTTTAGTCTCTGTCTAAATGTTCTTCTAAATGTTAACTGTGGACAGTAAATATCTTGACGGGACCATGTAGTCCAGAGATTTCAGGATTACTAACCCAACTATTGAAAGGCCTATATAAGTCTGGAGAACACCCCAAGATTTTAAAATATATATAGTCCACTAGATGCTGGCTGTAGCTTCTTTTTCTTGTTTTTGTTAAGACTTAGGAATTGTAAGCTTTCAAAAAAGCAGAAGTTTAGATCTTCTTTAATCACCTTACTTGAAGGCTAAGTGGTAAACAAAGACCAACTATAGCAACACCAAATCACAAGGGCACATGCACCATTAGAGTTTGGATGTCCATGCTCTGTAAGGAAATCTTTGCATATGCGAAGGAAAAAAAAAGTACAGAACACAATATTAGAGAAATAGTTAAACTCTGTTTGGTTTAAAAGCTCCGGTGAGCACCTCACTTCACCAAACCAAACCAGAGACTCTGGAAGTCTGTTCACAGCTTCAAAAGTCTGTATATAGTCTGCCTGGCCTATGCACAGGAATCAAGGGACAAGGAGAGAATCAAGTGGAAAGCAAATGCTCTGGATCTTGGTGGAATAAAATAAAAAAAGGTATATGTGGCTGATCTATATAGTAATTAGTCAAAAGTAGGAGGGTAGAGAGAAATCTACAGGAATCAAAAGTGTTAAAAGGAAGGGGTTAAAATTAACAGAAGTCCATTAAAAGGGCTCTGTATTTGAAGCAAAGCACAAGACATTAACTTTTGGCAAACTTGAAAGTCTAGATGTAAGGTTCAACATGAAAATGAGACAAATGCTGAAAAGTGCAGAAAGGTACTGGAGAGGTGATCTAAATCATCATCATTCTGCTCCTGTGTTACCTATCTACAATAATAATCTATACATCAACTGTGGGAAAAGGCTGTCCTGTATTAAAGATTTCTGTGTAATGCCTAGTAGCAGTGGGCATTGACCCCTGATTGGAGCATTCAGGCATTATCAAAATACACATATAATTACAACAATATTTTGAATGCTAATAACTAATTACATTATAACTTTGTACATCAGAATGCAGCAAAGACCATAACATTCTGATTCTGCAAGTACATACATAAGCTTTATAATACCAGTGGAGGATAATTAGCTGCCAGCTGAGGCCTCTGTAACATTACGATATTTTTTCAAAGGCATAGCTGGAAGGTACTAGTAAAGCTATTTGGAACAGAGGCTATTTGGAGAGAGACTGACAAAATTACTTGTGTACTGTACTCTCTACAGTTAATGGCACAGCCAGGATGAGGTTTTAGGATCAAATTCTTTAAGTCTTAGCTTATTCCTTCCCTGAAAAAATGGGCTTTGCACACATACAGGTAAAATGCATATTCAGAACAAAAGGCCATCCTCTGAAAACCTTGCTCATGGCAGGTCCATGAGGGAGCATCATCCCAACCCCCAGAGTGGTGTTTAGATAAAAGCTCCCTGCCTTGTGCTGATCTCTTTGTTGCCACTGATAGCGGAACTCCCCAGACAACTCAACTTGTCACTGCATGTCAGTAGTCCAATTTAACTGACTGTAAACTGCCATGGAAGAAAAAATAGGAAGAGGTTGTTCCCAGAGATACAGGAGTAAAACTGTCTCATAAATTAAGTGTTTAGTGATGATAATTTTAAACCAACTTTGAAGTTAAACCTTCAGGTTCATTCATTTCTGAAATCAGAAATACTACATTTTAAAAATGCAAACCAAAAATGACTGAAACAGTATTTCTGTGCCATAAAAATAAGCATATTTTCCTTCTTGTGATCAAGTTTTTTACACTTCACTGAATAGGTAGAAGAGACTAATGTTATGCCTATTGTACTGCAGAATTATTTGCTAACATATTATTTAAAAATCTGTCAAGAATCAAGGTCCCCCTCCTCTCAGAGAAGACATAGTCAATCCACCAAAAGGTCTGTATGTTCCAGGAATAAGATTTAAAGACAGGTTTTGCCAAAGACCTTTTAAATTCCGTCACTCTTTTGTTGGTCCACTCACACTATTTAATGTATTTCAGAGTTTACTTAAGAATAGGTGAGGCATCTGCTGCTAAGTGGTCTATCAGTTAATGGTTTTATATGGGTGTAAATCATACAGCAAAACCAAAACAGTAACAGCCATTTATAGGCTTCTTCATGGAGAAATTTTAATTACATTATTTTACCACCTGTATTTTGTTGCTGTTATCATTACTCGGTGCTGATTTGGAAAAACAACATTTCCAAAGGGTACTCTGGTGCATTAAATACCCTTCAAATTCTGGTAATTAGAGTGGAAAGAAGGAGTTAGAAATTCCTATTGTCAGCATACACCATTTAAAATACCATTTAAAATACTATTCAGCTTTACAGTAAACTTGACTGAATAGGTCTTGGAAGAAGCACTTGTTCTGCTAAAATACTTAGAATCAGAATCTGCCTTATTTATTTTTTTAAAGAAAAGATCTTTTTTAGAAAAGTCCCATTTCAAATTACTTCACTGCTTTTTAATTTGTGTGAAATACAGACTTAATGAGAAAAGGGAATTTCCTCTAAGAGATATTGGAATGAGCTATAAAATTAATACAAGCAAAGTACAAAGACATGAAACGTATCTATCTGAATAATTTCCATCCTGGGACCCATTAACACTTCTCTCAAGAATTGTTTTAGATAGATGGCTAGCAATTTCTGATGACCTATGCACTATTTTGTATTATATTTGGGAGGGCTATGGCTGACGTTCTGTCCTCCAGGGTTTTCAAATGAATCAGATGAGCATTCAAAAAATAGGGCAATAAAAGGCATAAATTATTTCAAAAGGATCAAGGGAATTAATTAAAAGAATAGATAGCGCCTTTTAAGAAGTTGGGAGAATTTTTAGTTTATAATTTCTCTGTCACATGAAGGGGAAACTTTGGAAGTATAATATTAAACATCCCAAAATTATCAAGAACCTTTATTATGGGCTCATAGTTGAATCTGGTGCTGTCATTACAGTGATCTTCAAATGTTGACATTCTTCATGAAAATCAGCTGGTAGCTTGGGATAGTGCATCTCTTTGTAACCATATTTTCTGCTTCACATGGGATGACAAGTGCAGAGCTTCCACTAACCTTCATCATCATTGTTGGGCGTTGTATCTGTCAGATTACTTTCTGCAAAGTGCAGGTGAGCTGACAATTCCGTTATAGCTTTGGTCTATAGGAAACCAGTAGGACCAGCATCAGGGCCCTAGATGTCACCAGTGACTTGCCACTAAACAAATATAAACTCCAAAGTCTTTACAGTTGGTGTGTGCTGGACTGCAGACTTGACCCTCCTACCACTAACCATCTGAGAGAAACCTATTTGTGCTACAAATGGATTTAATCTGGCGTGTGAAAAGATACATCACATACACGCTATAATGGCTATATTCAAAAGCAAGGCTGTAAATTTTGTTCAGTGGTGTGCTTTCCAGGTACAAATGGTATCCTTTTTCTTACCATATCACCTATAAGTGGGAGATATCAAAATCACTTGATTTAATTAAGAACTATGCTGTATAAACCAGAAGCTTTGGTTTCATCACAGTTTATTTCTTCCTATCCTTATTCCCAAAACTCACAGGGCACAAACCCACACCCAGACAAAACTGACTGCGTGCTAACCCTGCCAGTGTCCTGCAGGCTGCTTGCCAGTGCTTATTACTGGCAGAAACTTTGCCTGTTCATTCATGGGGAGCATAAGCTGCAACAGAAGTGCATAAAAGCATATCAGCACTTTTTCTCGGTCTAGTCAGGGGCATAAAGAAGGCAAAACCCTCTTTCAGTCTCCACTTATGACCGCTGTTCAGGAAAATGCCTTCCCGGCTCCTGCTAAACCCACTGGTGAGACCTCCTGGGAGGCACGATGGATGCATTCTGCACCTTCTAACTGAGAGCAGACTGGGAGGCGCCTTCGCAGCCAGCTGTGATGTATGGGGAAAACAGACTTGTGCACGTTGAAAGCCCTGGGCGCTGGAGACAGGTGATGGCCCCAAGGGCAGGGTGGGGAGGGATGCCCTCTGTCCCCATCCTGATGGTTCCCCTGCCGTGTCACGAGGTGGCAGTATTTAGTTTCCACTCTTGGGCTCTATATGTGCCAGACATCACATTCCCTTTTCCCAAATTATTATTATTTTTTTTTTTTTAGTGGACATTTCCACAGCGTGGTTACAAGCAGTTCATTCTGTGTACTGCGGATGTGGTCCTCAGCACTTGGACTTCAGAGTGTCTCATTTTGAAGCCACCTCAAAGTGAGGAGTGGGGACCACATGATGAGTTTAAATGTTTTATTTCATTGCATTCATATTTAATCTCTACAGCTATATGTATGGTCTTAGATGTGCCAGATGAGGTGTGACCCCCTAACCAGGGGCCATTGGCTTATTCATTGATTTATTTAGTATTTCCAGAAATATCCCCTTATTCCAAAGAGTCTGGACCAGGAGAACATGGACCTAAGGTCTGTAACCCAGGAGAGTTCCCATCTGCAGTGGAAGTGAACTTAACATGACAGAAAGCTCTTGGCAGCCTTTGAAGGTTCAAGATGAAAAATATTTCTTATATGTAAGCTTGGGTCAGCCTGATAACTGGAATGGTAGAATGTGGGTATGAAATGCAAATATCCAGAATGCAAGATTGCCTGTAATCAAGAGTTAACACTAAGAGTATAGTTGATAAGATGGGGTTTTATTCATTGAAAGCAAATGAAAATGTGGCCGAACTCAGAGAATTCAGTCATCAGAGAATTACTGTGATTTGATTTGACTATAAGAAAACTAAGTGTGAAATGTTAGGCAAGTGGTTTGCAATAGGAAGAGATGCATTAATGTTCTTGCACAAGGTCCTGGTGATAAATCTCATGGGGCACCTCAGGGACAGTTCTGGTCAGGGATGCTTGGGAAGAGTGGACTCAAACTGGAGTAAATGCATCAGGTATACAGAGATGATCTAGGGAGCAACTCAAAAAGTGTGACTTTTCCATTCTCTTACATTAAGGCAGGGAGGAAGTCTGATTGCTATCTATATGTATGTCATGCTAGAGATGAAACAGAAACAACATCAGAGCAGTGGACCTTCCAAAAATGAGTGGAAAGAGGTCAGGACTACCTTGAAGCGGGTCTTTAAACCTTTCAACTTAGAAAAAGGTATTATGATGCAAATAGCTCTTGATGACTTTTAGGAAGGCTCTGTCCTGTCCTATTGTTCCTAGGAACACATTTCAGTCAGGTGTCACAAGTGCTTGACACTCTCTATCTGACATATTGATGAACTAGCTCAGCATTAGTGGGTTTTTCAGATAATGATGCTGGAAACTGTCCAATTTAGAGTTAAAAACAGAAACATTCAAATCAAGGAAATATTACTTTTAAATCAAGCTGGGAATGTTGGCACTTCACAAACAACAGGCCAATCACGTTTGTGATGTCATTTTCATTTCTTAGCACCAACTTTCTTGAATTTCACTAATCCATAAGATAGCATATACCAAATTGTGTAGTTACCACATGGATGAATAGCTGGTGCTTGACTGTCATTCAAGAGCTTCTGAAAAAAGTTTGTTGGCTTCTGAAAATTATGTTTGTTCTGAGATGCT
Source organism: Anhinga rufa (assembly GCA_013400875.1). NCBI lineage: Eukaryota > Metazoa > Chordata > Aves > Suliformes > Anhingidae > Anhinga > Anhinga rufa. The sequence continues at coordinate 4,067 of VZTV01082874.1, read as the reverse complement.
GTTGTGCAAATGTATATAAGGCAACAATCATGGTGACTTTTGAGGATTTATTCTATTTTGCATTTGTTACTAAAACTAGTTTTAAAAAAGCAGAATGTTGGCTTTTTTTTTTGTAGAAGGTGTTGGAACCCATTTGTCTTTCATTAATCCTTTTGACATTAATAGTTAATTCAGAGGACTTCATGAATGAACAAGAATGATAAGAGGCAAAAGAGTATATATGGTTTAGGTAAGACAGATAGGTGGGAGAGACCTAACATAGGCACATTCCTGACTTAATACATGCATATTTATTATACATTGGAAGAGTTTTAATGTAACTATGCAGTCCAGATTCAGAACGTTCTAAAAAGGTTCCAGTATAACTGTATTTAAATTAAGCAGTATTTATTCAGTAGCTAAAAAATGTTTTTTCTAGAGTTTAGCCTATTTTGCTGTTATGAACATTTACCAAGACACACCCATTTTAATGTTTGCAAGCAGATATTAGTCTTATGTCTCTATCAATCTAAGTGTAAGAAAAAGTCTATTCTCCCAACACCCTAAGGAAAACTTTCTTTAACTATAAAGCAATCTAGAAATATACAAACTCTGTTTATGCATTTATGAGACATTTATGTTGTAAAATTAAGAAATTAAAAATAGGATCTGCCTTGGTAAACACGTCAGGCATAAAGGCCTAGAGTTGTAGGCTAGGATCTAGGTGAAGTGATATTCACGACAGTTTGATTTTCTTTGTTCTGTAGGGATTTGTAATTTTTCTTTCTCTTCAAGAAAACTTCAAAACAACAGAATTCTGACCGGAAAGGGACCATAACAAAAATATAAAAATAAAATTGGCTAAATCCTTCCCCCTGTGGCCTTGTCAAAATTGCAAGGGCTAATGTATGAAAGGAAAGGCCAGAATATGACAAACTTCTCGAAAGGCTGAATGTAATTCTCCTCCACACTGGCTGATGTTGGTAAAATAGTGTATCATTCCAGACAATTCTACCATAGCATTAGTTATGGATTCAATAAATCCCTATTAAGACAATTTTCTAGGCAATTCAGTGATGTCAAATGCTGAAAAAAATTAACTTTCAGAGATTTTTTATTTTTTTCCCAAACACAAAGCTACTGTGTTGAAATAGTTCCCTGACTTAGTCAAGTCTTAAAGCAAGTTGTCTGATGGGATACTGCATGGTTTTGGGGATTTCAACCACTTTGCATGAGCTAACCCATTTTCCCCAAGTCAGCTTTGGTATGAAAAGTGACTGTTCTCTAACCTCAGCCAATGCTATCTATATAAAAATGAAAGAATCAACACCACCGAGAAATGTCAAGAGACATAACCTTAATATTTTTCTACTTTAGTATATACATTTTTCACTGACATGAATTCTTGCAATCTTATTCTGCTTGTAAACAAGTATCTGGAGAAAAATAATATATATTTCCTGGCTTGCAATTTTCCAGGAAGGTCTCTTTAATGACTCTGCCCTGCTAAACAGGGCAGGTTACTCACTGTATACAAATGTTTAGAAAAACAGAACCTGAAGTCAGAAGGGTTGAAGTCAGATCAAAAGTTTTTTTCCACAAAGAATGAATGAAACTCCTGAGTCCCTTTTTACTCAGTTAGGATGTCTTTAGTTTTTCAGTTTGCAACCAAGATTACCAAGTGAACAAGTATTTCATTTCCTCTTACATCAGCCGTAAATCATTGTTGCATCTTCCCAAGTTTAATTCATACAAATAATGAACAGAGAATTTTACAGGCTGCATTGTACAATGTTTGCTCCTTTATAGTAGTTTTCATATCCAATCAACCACTTAACTGACATCTAAAAGAAAGCTTGAACATTATATTAAATGAAAGTACAAGAATTCGTTTTTAATGTGTCTTTCTATGGTTACATTTAGTACCTTCATTTAGACCATTTTATAACCTTTAATTTTTTATCCTGTTTTTTTTATCCTTGGCTAAACTGTAGTCAAACATTTAAGGTGCCCAATTAATAGTAGCTATAAAGCCCATGCTAGGAAAGCAATAGCTCCTTGTTAAGTTTTTCACTCAGTTTCTGAGTCTTTACAACCAGAAGATCATTTTCATCTATAGTTGTTACCTGCAGAATGAAGTCAAACAAAACAGACCACAACTACAAAGATGGGCCTCATCTCCAGTCCTGCTCCCAACAAATCACAGGCAAAACAAAATGGTTTCCTTAACCTTGCTGACATAAATCCCTCTGAAACTTAGGAAAATCACCTGCCTTTCCCAGTCACTGAGGGTAACGTACAGGTTCTGGTTCGTATTTTGAGTATAACTTCAGGTCTGCGTTTCCACAGAGAGTAACAGAAAGCGCAGTAAAGAACACCCAGCATGTCCATATGTTTTCATGATTTTAAAAAATAGCCATAGAGTCAACAGATAGTGGGAATAAAAAAATGGCCACAGAATCATCCATGTGCACGTTCCCCTCTGATCCCCTAGAACTTCTACCTCGTTCTTAAACTGACGTCATATCTCTCACCAATCTGACAGGTGAACCACAGTTTTCAGGTCTACAGGAGAGAATTCTGCAGGTCTTGGTATCCCTAGAGAGTTCTAAAATTGAACTTTGAAACTGAGTGTCTGGGAAGAGTGATTGAATGATAGTCAGTCAAAGACTATAGAATCTATACTTTATATTTTATATTTACTGTATAGAAAGACAGTACCTGCTGCAGCAATGTCAAAGAATGCTTTTATTGCAGAGGTCCAGCTCAGAAGGATGATCTCAACCAGCTGTTGTGACTACACAGAGTTTCTTCATGCGCTTCCCATGAGAGACTCACAGATGGGAGCTAACACCACAGCCCTTTCCTTATTGCAATCTCCTAACCATCTTAAACTTTAAGCTTAAGTTTTTTGTAAGCAGTCTTAGAGCTTCCATATAGTGTGAGGGATTTGGGAGGATCCTTCCCCCCCAATGCTACATCATATTATTAAAAAAAATTTGAACATATATTGGGGCCCATACAGCTAACTGTAGAATTTTCCTGCCCTTTGTCACCCTCTGCCAGCTAAAGAATGGCAAATATGCTGTGCCAGCATTGAACTCTCTCTTCTTTGGAAAGGCACTATCTTATTTCCTGAAGTGAGGGAACCTGTCATTTTCCATCTTTGCCAGCAAAATTTTTTTTTGCTTCTGGAGAAGCTGGAGACTTGTTGCTTATTCTTTCATCCCCTATACCTTCCTTGCCCCAGTAGCACGCTCCCCCTGTCAGCTTCTCCTCTGAAAGAACAGCCTCATTGTGCAAACTCCAAGGCACTATAGGAACTGTCCTCTTAAGAAGAGTAGATAAACCAGCTGAAATGGGTACAAGCTCCAGCATTCTTCTGCAGTAACTTCCCTATGAAACTGTAAAGAGAGGTGAACCCTTTCACTGTTTCACAAACAGTGATCTTAGGAGGAAAAGGTCGCTTGCAAGTTGTCTTTGCAAGAGGAGATATGAGTACCCTCATATACAGTCATTCCCCAATTCTTCCCCCACACACCTTCCAGCTTGCAAACTAACCATATGTTTAGTTTAAGCTATGGTTTCAAGAAATTACCAAATTCCAGACCAGCTTTGAATACTTTTTGATTTTGGAATGTAGATATTTTAGAGAAGAAAATATATCAGTTCATTTTTATAAAAACAAAAGAGTGGCAGTTGTAGGAAGATGAGAATACATACTGAAAATATTTTATGGTTTAAGTGCTGAAAAAATACTTTGGGTAAGATAGTAGTGTTTTGTATTATTACTGTGTAAATGTTATTTGTTGCAAAAGTAACTACTTCAGAGTTGAAATCTTAAAATACAGATAGAAATGCTTTTATTAGTTCACCCTGCATGAGGCACTCCCCAGGGCTCTCAATAGCAATTCCTAGAAGCCTTATGACCTAGTTTTGCCTCAAGTGTTCTGCTGAAATTACCTGCTCCTTGATTATTTTGATCAGGTGCAGTTTTCCCACGTGCATTACTGAGTACCTCAACTAGATTATTTACTTTTGTTGCCTGATGTTACTGGCAATCCAGTATGACGATAATCTTTTTTTCC
>VZTV01082863.1:0-11966 GCA_013400875.1 Anhinga rufa | reverse complement strand
ATAATACCATTTACTTTTGGTGGTACTAGAAACAGCTTTTAAGGTACCACATAAAAACTCCTTCTGCAACTGCACAGACTCAGGCTTTCAGCCCATGAGCGCTTAAATATACCCACCCATGGAAGAAGGAAATAGGAACAGAAAGAGAAAAAAATGTCTATTTGGTTGGTTTTTGAAAACTTCTTAAAATCTGTTTTCTGATTCTCATTTGCTACCCCAGGTAGGCAAAGGAGTGTCTCATGGTACCTAGGACTTGTATATTCAGGTGGTAGCATTAAAGTAGCATACAAAACCTAACAAACAAATGTCCTACGTGGAGCATGAATACAGCATGGCTTTTGTGTCTTCAGGCTGTCACAGCCACCAACTGTATAATTCATGTTCAAAAATTAGCTTCTAGGCTCCATCACTGAAAAGCCTGAAGCTCATTTTTCAGTCTCCTTGTCTCTGAGGCTATTGAGTGTATTTGCTGAACAATTTATGAGTAGAATTTTAAAAGAAATCAAAACTTATGGATAACAGTAGCGACCCAGTTCTGATCTACTTACAGAAGTATTTTCCCCAAGTCTTAAGGAAAGTTCTGCCACTCTCACTGTGTTGCCATGGTTACCAGAAAGCAAGTACGTTATTTTAAACAAACCCAGACTTTTTTTTTCATAAGCTACACTCAAGTCTTTGATTTCCAAATAAATATACTTTACATCTGCTATCATGATTTTAGAAGTACTTCACTGTGAATGTGGTAACCTCTAATGATCGGAAAAAATCTAAAGATAGAACAAGCAGACATACTCCTTAAATACACGAAACAAATTAAAAAAGATATTTGTGAAAACAGATACATTAATTCCACAAATTTTGATCACAAAAATATCCTTTTGACATGACACAAGGAAAAAGCCAAATATTAAATATTTTAGGTATCAAGCACCTGTAAAATACAATAGAACAAAATAAGGTTCTATAACAAAGTAAATGTCCAACAGGAAAAAACATTACAATTTCCTATCCAGGGTTTTTATTGAAAGAGGTTCCATAAATCTGGAATAAGTATTTAAAGTAAAGTATATGTATCCCTATGGTAAGCGAAATAAATCATACTTTCGGTAAAGCAGTAAAAGGGATAAAATATTGAAAATAGAGCTTAAGAAAATTCTGACATAAGTGTTTCTATGCCTTTCCCTTCTTATTTGATCAACAACAGAAAATCTCTCCATTTCATGTCTGAAAACTAAATTAACCAGAGTCACAAACTATTAATGACTAATAGTCTGTTATTTGTTTGCATGCCTCAATATTCATGGATATTCAGTTTGCATTATTTTAAAATCCACTTTTATATTCCACAAATCTAAATTTTCTGCTGCTGCTCTTCCAGACATTGTATATAGAGACATGCATTTGGCAGTCCTTTCCTTTTACTTATTTGGTAAGCTTTAATGTAGGGTATACAGCAAAGAGAAAAGGGAAAAGAATAAAACACTCTCTTGTCCTGCCTCAAGAAGTGGCATGGTAAGCTAGAAGCAAGAAGATGCATCTGCTTTGGTCAATGCTTTTAGCATGTCTGAACAAGATGTTATCCCTATTAATAATTAAGGCTTCAAGCTTCTAAACTGGCAAGGTATTATTAATGAAGTTTGTAAAACTACATGGAAGAAGAATTGTTAAAAAACACAAACAACAACCTAACATTTTTAATATGCACAGTTTTAATTCATTTTTACTCTGTGATCCTGACTCCTACAATAACCGTGCCCAAATAAATGTATAGCTAGAATACATATGGCCAGTCTATAAAACCAGGAGCTTACTACACAGTAGCTATATTCTACACCTCATCTTCAAAATTTAGGAAGCCAATAAACAGTATTTCCTTTCTACTGAATAAATCAGTAGAAAAGTAATAAAGTGTTTGTTTCTTTCAAACCACGTATTCACAGAAAAGAGAACAGTCTGTTTCCTTGATGATGATCTATGTGAGAAAAATAACTAAATTGATCAGTAACTCATACCTATGAAGAACAGAAATTAAGGCTTTGTGCGTAATATTTACATTGTCATTGCATAGCCTTTGAGTTTGAGATTTCACAATTCTAAAAGTATTTAAGCACTTTTTTGTATGTAGGCACTAAATGCGATATCAAACTACTCTAATAAGAAAGGAGAAATGTTTAAGTTCTTTGGTCAAATATGTATGAGTTCAGGCAGGCCCAGCTGCTGCTTTTTCTTAGTGTTTAAATTATGATTGTATACAATTAGTAAGATGTGAAAGAGATCTTTTTAGGACTAAATGTGCACATGGTTGAACATCGCCATGACTTTAACTGGGCTTTACTTAATGGCGTATTAGATGATATGGTTTCAGCCTAGGAGTCTTGAAACCTAGGGACACTGAGACATGACCACCAAACTGCATAGGTATTGGTCAAGCAAATCATAGGTACACTGAATTGAAAAAGAACTAATTAAAGTGCTCATCAGACACATGTATGAATGGACATGCCAAAGGACTTAGATGCCCTGTTGCATTAAATTAAGGCTTCTGTTGCACTGCGATTTCTGCAGTTTATATGGGCCCAAGAAATACACTTTATTTGCAAAATCAACAATTTATTGTTAGTCTATGTGAAATATTAACATTCTCATTTTAGCACTGACTGAAAAAAAAAACCAAACAAAAAACAACAAACCAAACCAAAGCAGAATACTATTACGGGAAAATTCTCCATAATAATGCAGTTAAAATTGTTATACACGTTTCCCAGTATATACCCTTTCTCTCTTGTGTTACATGTCAGGCTTACTCTTCCACTGCCTATTATTATTACCAGTTAGTTACAGGATATAAAAAATAGTATAACAATTGTACATCAGGCAGTCTTACAAAGCAAAGCAAAACAAACTGGGGAATAGATACCTGGTCAGTAGACCACTGCTGTTGCAGCTAAAATAGCTAAAACCAAGCTCCAGGCAGGTCAAGAAAAGCCCAGGCTAAGCAAGTCTGAAAACTTTGTTCTTGCAGAGTATGTACAAAGTCAGCAATATGACAAATACTATGAATTGTAAATAATTTTTGTAACTCATAAAAGATTGAATATGAATGTGATAATCTTTTATATTCAACTTTTTTTTTTTTCTGAACAATGACTATTAATGTGATGTGCACCTACTATTCTCTACATTCAAGATTTTATTATGACAAAAGGTAAAAGAACACATGTTTAGGGTTGCTGTCATATAGGAATGCATATTAAAAGTCTTCATGGACAGAATAATAGAAAAAATGCTATGTAATATCTAATTTGGAAAGTCATTTAGGAGGTTTTCAAACGTTAGACATTTCTCTTTGGTTGTTTACAGCATAGCTATACCTTGCAATGCTGTTTTGTGTAGTTATCCAAAGCAGTTCCAAGGCACCTTATGTAGCACTGTGCATGGCACAGAAAATAATCTTCAAATAATAATTCAAATACTGAAACCAGTGTGACTGTGTCAGCATGGTCCTGGGTCCAAACTAATTCATGCAAGGATATTCAGCTCAAGCTTATTACCTGGTACAGTGACTAATTTGCCTCCAGTTTCAGAGTTAGCTGGGTGAGTTTAGACTTCAGCTTTTACATATTTCCAAGCTTTCTCTGTGGATAGGACCTTTCTTGGAGATGAGCCACAGTTTCTAAAATTTGTAAATCCACTGAGTGCAGTGATATGTACCAAAACTCCAATCATTGCTGTCTGTGGTATATTATGATCTGATGACCTTTTACATCTCTCAGGGGTTTAGCGTGGGTTTTTCACCTAGCTAATCAGCAAATAAATGATAAGTGGGATCTGAGGAGAGTGTGCTGATGGTTTAACTATCTTTTAATTGATGTTTTAAGCTATGCTTGCTTTTCTTTCTGATTTTTTTCCTGATGTTATTTGTTGTTCTGGATATATAATAGACCCTTAGTTATAAACAGACCTGATTAAGCACTTGTTGATTAAAATATTAATGATGTTAATAATACATTGAATAGATACAGTTTTACCTTAAATCAGTAAACCCTGCATGATTTTTTGACACATTTACCTTTACTGTATTTAAAACTTATAGTATGTATTCTTCATCCTATGCTGCAAATAAAGTAAGCTGAAATAAAACCTCCATGAATGTATGTTTTGTTTCTTGGCAATGGGCAATGTACTTAATAGGGGGCAATTTGAATTTTGCTTGAATTTGACTTAAATTACGGCTAATTTATTGAATATTGCTTTAATTATGTTAATATAATTCATATAATTAGAATAATTGACCTTAAAAGCAAAACATTATTTTCTGAGATCCAATGCTAAGAAATCTAAACTGACTGCTATTTCAGAGCAGAAATTAGCACTATTTAGCAGAATGGCATTAAGATTATTTGTTCCATGTTTTTGAGAAATTGAGAAGAAATATATCTGAATTTATTATCTTATTCTGTGTCAATACCTAGGCAAAATGAAAGGATGAAGCAAAGACACTCTGTCCCATGTCAGCTGTCATCTCATTAGGGAATATAGTACCTGGATAGTTTACACACTGGCAGCATCTACTTAGTAGGAAAGCAGAAACTGGTAAAACTGTGCCTCTGACTCCCAGCTTCAAAACAGTAACTAAACCCAACATTAGGTGGGAAAATATGTTATCCCAGTCCTTCATTCAAAGATGAAAGAGCCTCTGTTTTAGGCTGCACTTTTCAAGAAGGCTTAAAACTGGGTCATCAAAGACAGCAGCAAATTATTCTAATAGCTCATCATTTGAGAATACTTTTCCTCTGCTGTTTTGACCTTACTGCTTTGGATTAAAAAGTATTGCTGCTCTTTCTCACAGGCTCACATCATTATCTTTAGTTGGAAGTATCACTGACCATGAAAAAGAAGAACATTGTGACCTTCATTCAATGTTATGCAATGATCCTCAGTTTCAGAATTGTCTTCTTTTTAATTCAACACCTCCAGAACATGTCTTTCAGAACAGCAATGTTAGTGAGTTAGTACACAGGTAGTAGAGATTTTATTACCCACACTGGTCTCATTTTATGTTGGTTTCTCTTCATTAATTGCAAATATACAACAGAAACAGTTCTGCTCCATAGAAATGCACTAAACCTCCCACCGAGCAGTATGATTCGATGCCATTTTGAAATTATAGCACTGTTACACATTTTTCTGTAATAAAATGTCGTACACAAAGGCAAAGGAGAAATATTATTGACTAACACCATATGCAGGATAAAAAAATACGAATAAAATGCAGGAGGATGAAAAATACTGGAGACCTCATACTATCCAGCAATGGTAGATTATTTACCCTATTCATTCACTGGCTGTGAGAGAAATCCCTACACACACTGGCTATTAGTGATAGGAGGAGGTGAAGTGATTTTCACCAAGCAATACTCCTCTTTTGACACCACCCACACTTTACATAGATCAAAACTGTTCATGTTTCCAGAAGAAGGAAAGCCATTTTTCAATTGAAATAAACTCACCGTTTTCAATGACTGTACACAGTAAGAGATAAAGTATCAAAGTGCAGAGAACTTTGTACATCTTGCCTTTCAGTAAAATAGCTTGACTGTGATAGACACCCAGCATCATTTTTCAGTGACTCTGCATCCTAAACTCTGAAGTACAGCTGTTATATTATGGCCTATAGTAATTGTTGCAGAGAACAAAATCTATACATCACCATATATTTGAATATAGACTGATCTGAACAAATAGAAATATTTTATTATTTTATAACATACATATTGTATAAAATCTGCAATATATGTGCTATAATTATATATCATAAATAATACATATAATTTATAATTGCATGTTATATTATATATGTACATATAGAGATCACAGCAAAATAAAACCTTCTTTTCAGAGCTCTGTATGTTTAAAATATTTCTATCAGGTATGACAAGAGTCCTTTACTACAGTATACCCATTCTTGCATTTTTCTGACTTGTAAAGGTATCTCTTAGGTCTAAAATTTGACAGGAATAAAAGAAGGTATATTACCCAGAGGGGAAGCAAGTCCCATTAAAACTGTCTCTTTTATTTGATATTTCGCAGCTTTGAAATTAATGAAATTTAACATTCTTGTTAAAGAACATAATTGTCATTTTGACAAACACCTAGAGAAACCTCTAAATTAACCTATTGGGGAAAAAAGAGAAGAAAACATCAATTTCTTTACTATTGTTGGACAAATAATACTTTGCAGCTACATAACCTTTTAGAAAATTAAGGTAAAGAATTATAAATTGTTTCTTCATGACTTTTTGATAACTGTTCAATTACTCTTCGTTCATTCAACAAACAGAAGGCATAAAAAATTAGAAGATTCCATTCAGCATGTACAACTGTCATTCTTTGAAACTCATAAAATGCTGTTTTATAACCTGACTTTTTAAGCAGCACACTCCTTTTGTTCTACTTTTCTAATATATATCAACAAGGATTTTTCCTTAACTTTCTCATACTTCAAATTTCTCAATGTTTATTAAGCAATGGTTTCCCAAGGGATATGAGAAGATTCTTGGAAGAAAAGAAGCAAACTAAAAAACAAAAAAGCAACCCTATATAATTGTCTTTTTGCATACAAGAAAGCAAAAGTGTAAAAGGAAGAAATACTAAATGAACACCTGAAATATAGCTGAGTGCTATTACACGCTCATTTATGTTAAGCCAAGCATAATGTCTGGCCGTTCACAAAATTTCACAAAGCTAAGGCCGGTGAGGCAACACTCCGTGACCCCTAGACAACTGGGAGCACATTGCCCTTCTAGGAGTTTGGCTGGCTAAGTTAGAATCGAGGTGGCTGAGTCCAAGGCCAGGTCCTCTGATGGTAACAGCAGTTGTGAAAAAAGGTAGAAGTGAGGGCCTGCCCCTTCTTCATTGGGAAGTGCTGTTAAGCTGTGGCGGTACCACTGGCCTCCTCTCTGCTGCATTGCAGCTGTTCAGCAGCTGTGCCTGTGCTCTCTCTCTTGGGCCTCCCCAGTGCTGACCCTGGCTTGGCTTCCTTGGCTTGGCCTCAAATCTGCCTCTGCACTGCAGCCTTGCTGGGTGATGGCTGGAGTGTCTCTGATCCTGACCACTGGCCGCATCCCAACCCTTTGTTGGTGCAGTTATTGCTTATACCTGCCTTATTATTGTGCCCTGCTCTTGTCTCACTTCCCTTGTGGAGCAGCAAGCCCTCACTGTTTTGGCATAGGCAAAAAGGAAATACTAAAAGACTAAAAAAGACATAACAGAAGAAATGTAAAACTTATAAAAATAACAAGCCCTATTTTTAATTCCACCTTTCCACCTACTTTCCTGAGGGACTAAGGAATTGTTTAGGGCTGATACAGAGGACTATGACAAAATTAAACTTTATGTTCCATATTGGCTTTAACAGAATTCAGAGATAAAAGAGATCATAGGACTAGATAAAATACACCTTCTCATATGTCATTATTAAGAGGCTAAAGCAGCAAGGCCAGTCATAGAATCATAGGATGGTTTGGGTTGGAAGGAACCTTTAGAGGTCATCTAGTCCAACACCCCTGCAGTGAGCAGGGGCATCTTCAACTAGACCAGGTTGCTCAGAGCCCCATTCAACCTGACGTTGAATGTTTCTAGGGATGGGGCATCTACCACCTCTCTGGGTAACCTGTGCCAGTGTTTCACCACCCTCATTGTAAAAAATTTCTTCCTTATATCCAGTCTAAATCTACACTCCTTTAGTTTAAAACTGTTAACCCTTGTCCTGTCAAGTCAGAGTGAAACAAGATAGTATTTCAAAAAAAACAACACATCAAGAAACATATGAATTGCAATCCATACAGAAAGACTTAAAAAAGTTATATTTTGTCTTCTATATAAATGGTTTGAAGAAGAACAAGGTATTCACCTACAATTATTTATTTTTATCATCACAAAACTAAGACTGCTGCTTCAAAGACTGTAGGTTAACTTCACAGGTCAAAACAAGAAACAAGACAGAGTAAGAGAAAGTTAAAGGCAATGACTCTTGAGTGTATCTTGAAAGAGATGGTTTAAGAATCTGAGAACCAATCTACTGGATGACTTCTAAGTACAAAAATATCTGAAAGCTAAGGGAGGATAGGCATCCAAAATATAGGAGGAGAAGCCCATGAATCCTGAAGAGTTAAGTAGACTTCCTGAATGAGTAGCTGTACTATACATATAGCTATATGTGTTGGTTTTGGCTGGGATATACTAAATGTTCTTCATAGTAGCTAGTACGGGGCTGTGTTTTGGGTTTGTGCTGGAAACAGTGTTGATAATACAGAGATGTTTTAGTTACTGCTGAGCAGTGTTTAGAATCAAGTCCTTTTCTGCTTCTCACCCCACCCCACCAACCAGTAGGCTGGGGGTACACAAGAAGTCTGGAGGGGACACAGTTGGGACAGCTGACTCCAACTGACCAAAGGGATATTCCATACCATATGATGTTGCGCTCAGTATATAAAGTTGGGGGAAGAAGAAGAAAAGGGGGGGAACGTTCGCAGTGATGGTGTTTTGTCTTCCCAGGTAACCGTTATGCATGATGGAGCCCTGCTTTCCTGAAGATGGCTGAATACCTGACTGCTGATGGGAAGCAGTGAATGAATTTCTTGTTTTGCTTTGCTTGTGTGCGCAACTTTTGCTTTACCTATTAAACTGTATCTCAACCCATGAGTTTCCTCACTTCTACTCTTCTGATTCTTTCCCCCATCCCTCTGGGGGAGAGCGAGTGGCTGCATGGTACTTGGTTGCCAGCTGGTGTAAACCATGAAACTATAATAAGCTGAATAACTACCATTCAAGCTAGTAGAGCTCATATACTTCAACTTACAGCTAAGTCTTTCCCATGTCCAGCTTATATTATGCCAGAAAAGAAAGAGAATATGAGCAACTACAGTGGAAAATAAATCTCTGAGATGGTATATTGAGGAATTATTCCACATCCGCTACAGAGACAGAAAAATGAAGCATGAACACCATTCCCAAAGTCATACACACACAGAACATGGGAGGAAAATGCAAAATAAAATCTTGTCTGAGCCTGATAATAGGAACAGATAAAGGAAAACAAACAAACAAACAAAACCACTAGCAAATATTGTCACAAGAAAGAAAGAAAAGAAACCCAGATCTTAATAATGGTATTTTTAATCACTATCCTGTGAGGCTTTGTATGAGATGAGACCAAGGGAAAACATTTAGAAGCCATGAAAAAAAGTAAATAATTTCAAACTTCAACAGAAAAACATAGGTCTCCTTCAAAAAACTTTTTTTAAGTAATCCATGTAATGAAATTAAATTTGTCATATTCTTGCAACTCTATTAGAGAGCCTTTACAAAACCTTGCCACCCAGCAAGGAAGAAATACAAAGCAACACATAATTAACCTCTGGATCCATTTCATTTTTCACTTGTTCACAGAGTTTAGAAAAAATATGTTACATTTCCATTATATTTGTCAAGAAATGTACTCTTATCACATACGCAAGGTTTAAAACCAGTTTCTATTTCTCAGGCATTGAGAGAGATTTATTCTTTATGTAGTTGTTTGTTACAGAGCTTAATATTCACCCTGACAGGCAGTGTTATGACCTGGAGGGCACATCAGAGTTGGTTACAGAGATTTTATAATATGAGTCATCATTGATCAGCACAAAGAATTAGCTTGTGTTTCCCACCAATATTTATATAACCATAGAATCATAGATTCATTTACGTTGGAAAAGACCTTTAAGATAATCAAGTCATTTGACACTGGATTTTATCACACAGAACAAGGTAACAGGTTTATCCCAAGAGAATGCTGAAAAATGTATTGCGTCACCATTGTAAATTTATGTATTTATATTGTTTTGCTCCTTGCATAAGCATTTTAACAGGATGAAGAATTCTAAAAAAATGAATTTTAAGTCAGGTACTGTGAGAAAATATGAACTAACTTTTATTCTTCTAGGTTTAGATTTAGGGTTTGTTTTGATGCATGTACATGGTAAAATATGCAATTGGTTTAAAAATATGAAAATGGATAAATTGCAAGTACAGAAATAAATGCTATGTCTCATCAATAGCTGGATTGGGATTATACCAGATTCTTTGCAAGTCAAACTGTCCTTAATAAAATTGTGTAGTTTTTTTCAAAGAAAAAAAAAGAATTTTCCCTGAATTTTGCTGCCTTGAGTTTATAATAAAGTGCTTATAATTTGTCTTATTACTGAATAAAGCATGTCTGCAGTCTTTTGATGAGATATGTACCATGATGCCAGTGCCCCAAGTCAGCTGGATGTGAGTTTTGACCCAAAAGCTTTATAGCTCTGTTAGCACAGTGCTACATTCCACGCTTCTGAATCAAAACTAGCACTCCAGCTAACTTGGAGGGCAAACACAAAGAGACTATACACATGTACAGCAGGTTTTAGAAGTCCAGTTCTGGAGTCAAATTCAGGCATTGCTTCCGTGCAATTCAAACATGTAGCATCTCCCAGTTTTCCAAGATGCTAACTGCTTCCTGAGGCTCTGAGAAATCTGTTTACAAATAATTTAGTCATGGTGCCGCCCATCTTACTATTTGCTTATAACATTTAGAAAATTTTGTCTAAGGCTGAATCTTGACCAGTCATTAAGATTTCAGGAATAATATTCAAGCAACAATGGCCCTTACTCCAGCATCTATAAATAGTCAGGAGTTCTTCTGTCCCATAGTTCCAACTTCTGGGAAAGAGATTGCTGAAATTAAAGGTGAGAAGAATTGTGGATGTTAATACTACAGAAATTATTCATATTTTAATTGAAAGCTGAACCATTATGTTCTGGGACAGAAACTTAACATTTAACTGTTGTGTTTTCTCAATTTTCTATGAACTGAACCATAAAATTGTTAAGGTGAAATTTTGATATAGATAAAGTAAATCCAGAAACAGTTGAATAGGTTTGTTTGTCATTCACAGTATGTAGCAGAAGATAGTATTGCTCAGTTCTTGTACAGGGAGACTACTTATTCAAGGGGAAAAAAAAATACTCACTTTCTTCGTCTGACTTGAACAGATACTTGTAACTACCTTCATTATGTGACTGTTGTAGCTAGTAGGCTAGTAACAATTCTGAAACGGGGTTCTTTCAAAACGTTTCCAATTCCTTACCATTAGGTCAGAAAATTAGAGCTGAATGGCTCTAGCCTGCTGATTAGGGCATTATCCCAGGAGGAAGGGCACCGAAGCCTTTTCTCTGGCTCCAAAATGTTAAATAAATAATTTTATGGCAACTAGAATATCTTATGCAAGAAAAACAAAAGTATCACCCCGTCATAGCCCCGTCATATATTCCAGGCAACAGTTCAATTAACAATGGGAAATTTTAGTTTGACGAAAAGTTATAAAGTTAAACTGTAGTACGCATCACTATGATCATTTGGGCTCTACAACTCAAAGATAGTATCACGGAGGCCTTAGCAAGTCTGATGAGCCGCAAGATTAAGTTATCATTATGCAAAATAATCTTTTAACTAAAACATCATTAATAGGAGAGATTTGAAGTCATCTTTGCTCTTCTAAATTCTCTGAAAGGAATCTACTATCAGGAATTTTTACCTCTCTTCTTTATAACATTTTTTACTCCTTATATATTTAAAACAAGGGTTCATTATGCAATGGTCATAAAATAGCACACCTTTTGGTTTCCCCTGTTGAACAGACCTTTGGTGTAGAAATTGGACATATAACATGATAAATTTTGCCAACCGTTTTCTGTTCCAAGAGAAGGATCAACAGAGAGTTTGCTAAGGACCTGTCAAAAAATAAGTATGTGAATCAATGTTTTGATGCAGGTGGTGCAGGAGCCAATAAGGCGAGATGTGCTGCTCAACCTTATACTAATGAACAAGGAAGGGCTGGTTGAGGATATGAGAGTTGGGGATAGCCATGGCTGCAGCGACCATGAGATGG
>VZTV01082853.1:0-15924 GCA_013400875.1 Anhinga rufa | reverse complement strand
CCCCTACCATTCTGTGATTCCCTTCACCTCTCTGCTTCTTATCTGGTGCTGTGATGGTGGAAGATGGGACAGAAGAGAGACACCTAGAAAGCTGTTGAAATGAGCAGATAGAAAAAAATGGATACCTCTATACAAATGAAAGATTCTTGTACCTCTGACAAGAAAAGAAAAATCAAACAAATCCCACATCACCTAAAGACCAAAATGAGAACAAAAGGAAGGGGCAAGTCTTTCTTCCACCAACAATACATAATTCTTGGTACACTGAAGGAAAGGCAGATTCCAAGTGAGAGGTGGTTACGGCATGGTGGAAATGGCCTCTATCTCATTTCCTGCAGCACCTACAGCTGGTGACCGCATGGGACTGTTGACTGCCTTCTCTTGTAGCCTACTGGTGTGAATGTGAATGTGGTTTTGATTGCCATATCAGCCCATCTTTTTGAAAAACAAGGGGAAAATAAGAGGTTTTTACATTTCCCCCTCTTCCTTGTTACTCTCAAGACAAACATGCCTTCAGCCTCAGCCTTGGCCAGGCATTGCATATGGGTCCTTTCCGGTGCTCGCTATTTCTTTATTGTCTTCTGATTCTCTAGCAAGCAAGAGATCACCACCGAGTGGCCCCAGCTGCCACTCCGAGATGCCGATGAGCTGATGTCCATGTCCAGACAGCTCTGTTAGTGGCATCATTCAAAACTTGGGTGTTTGAAGTGGTGTCAGTACTCCTTAATTCAAAGAGATTCAAACAGCAGTGATGATTCTTTTCTTTTAAATCATTCATTAAAATAGCTGCATTTTGGTTAACCTTGCATCAGTAGCTCCTGTTTGACATCGGTGTTCCTCTTGATGTTCCCAACTCTTATTATTTATTTTCCAGCTACTAATGTGCAGAGATGTAGGTTATCATTCACTATGTAGATGGTGAGATCTTTGGTTTTCTGGAAGGTAATTCTATAATTATGGAGCCTTAGCCAAGGAGAAGCGATTGTCCACTGTGACTGCACCTATCTGTTTCAGATTTTCTGGTTTTGGGCAAAAGATTGTCTTTGCTCATGTATATCTTTATTACTCACTGAAACCCCTGGTTATAATGCTGTATTTAACCTGAAATCCTTATCCTGGTAAATAAAAAGTATGTCCTGTATACCAGGGGGGAAGAGGCACCATTCCCCTTCAAGATAATCCCCCTTTTCCAGTAGTTGTCTGGCTCTGATGATTGTCTGGGGCAGGGAGGTGGGGAGAAGGACTGGAAGCCTGTCTAGATGATGTGGCAAGTGAATTAAATCTATTCAGAAATCTGATCTATCTGAAAAGCACTGGGTGAGTAAACCCCATTTATTTGAGCTGGATCTCAGTATTTCAGAGCTCCGCACAGAATTTCCCATAACAAGTCTGGACCTGGGGCACTGAGGCATGTGCACTTGGAGCAACCAGCAGCTGCAAGTTCAGACCCTTTGTACCCCCCACTACCTTTTCTGCCTTTCACTGCAGACTATCATGAGTAGGGTAGTACTGGTGGCAAAGGGAAATGTGTCATTGTATTTCAAGTATTGTCATTCCTCTTGCATATTAGCACACACTCACATTCATGGGTGGTTTGGGCTAAGACGCCAGTGAGTGAATTGAAGCAGCTCAATCAGGGCAATCTGCTCCCTTCTTCCAGCCTACCCATGAGGGCACCTACCCATGGCAGAAGGGTAGAATGGGAAATTGGTGGGCAGAAGGATGCAACATGTTGCTTTTAAGTCTGAAAGTGTCTGTCAGACTCCTAAGCCTCTCCTTTTAAAAACAAAACCCCTTACCCACTTACAGGTCTTCATTAAAACAGCCACTTATGTTAATTTGGTCAGCTGTACACAAAACTTATGCTAGTATTCTCTGTTAGGTCAAATTCCTCCCTAATATGAACCGTCATTTAGCTTTTTCCAATTATATCACACTGCTGAAGAGCATTCCTGTCTATCAGTGGAAGCCTCTTAGGCCATCTGGAGCGCTGTTTGATTAACACTGGGTAAACACTGGTTCATTCGTTCTCACACATATCCTTCAGCTCACATGTAAAAAGCTAATAAATAGCATCACAGTCATGGTGTTAAGTTTAAGATTAAGGCATGCATATGCTTGAAAGTTCAATCTAGGGATACCAATCTGTTCATATAACTCTCTAGCTATGGCTGCACTTGTATTCAAAATCAAAGCTTGCAATTGCCAGTCCTCTGCTACCTCATTTACTCTTTTTCAAAATCCTTGATGATTGTGCAATTTGCATGAATTACACAACAGAGAACTGCATTCCCCTCTCTTCAGCATATATGCAAACAATAGACAGATGAGCCAACACCACCCAAACAAACAGTGTTTTCCCCAATCACTCTCTGTCCCTCTCCAATTCTCAAAATTATCATTTACTGAATCCAGAAACATAAGGTCAAGGATATTTGTCTCAAGTTCTGGGAGTTTTTCAGTCACTTACTCAAACATCACAAATGTCCTGCTGTCGAGGACAATGCGTGTCTGGGTATGATTTTGCAACTCATTTTTTACAAACTCCCTTTTTATAGACTCTACACATTTTGCTTTAGTGAGCTCATACTCAACTTAATATCAACTATCTTTTGGCAGAGTCTCATTTCTGAGCACAAGCACTATTAGCTGAGAATCTGCAAGTTCATTCTGTTTCTTTGTGCCTTCTGCCTTCAGTTACAACGCTCATATGAGCGCTTCTTACTTCTACAGCATTTCCCAAACTGCTAAATCCTTTAATGAAAGATTTAATCAAATGTTATCTCATTTTATAATGCCAACATTCTTAATTTTCCCAGAAGCGCTGCAGTCCACTATCTGTTGGCTATGCTACATCTCGCATTGTTAAGCAATTCAGACCAAGATTTTAGATTCTTAACAGTCCCGCTCAGCTTATAATCAAATACTTTTAATCCAGCTGACCTACTGCCAGATAAAGCCAGAAATATCAGGAAGCTGCCTTACTGTAGTTGTCATGTTACAGGTCTCCAGTAACATTCACGTGCCTTATTTCAATGTTCACCCACACTGTGAAGAGGAACCGGCTAGTGGCAGACCAGTGGGAAGTGGAGAGCAGGCACTTCTTGGTCTCAGTACTATTACGCAGCAACTTGTAGAAGCAGTGTGCTGGGAAAGGTTGCAAGATTGAGAACTGACTTTCTGAGTCATCTGTTCTGCGCTTAAACATCAATGTAGCCGTATTCCTTTGGCATTGCCTTACAATAATCTTTCAGCTAAGTTCTGCTAATATAATCCAGTCTAATACCAGTGACTTCTTTTGACTTCCTTCCCATTTACCCTGATGAAATAGAGAAAACTATCTCCTTTTGTCTGGGAATTGATTCTCAGTTCTAATTGAGTTAGAATGGTTTACTAGTTTTACACCATTTAAAAGCCAGCCTTGACAGGGCTGACTATCTTGCCAAATTATGAAGAAGTTAACTGTGTAAGATGTAGAATGACTAGCTATCTTGTAAATAAGGAATAAAACTTCCCTGATAGCCTGTTACAAAAGAATCTAACTGTGAAACCTGTGCATGAATTTTTAAAGAGCTGGTTATATAAGGAGTTTTAGTCTCAGCTCACATTGTCAGCTTACTTTTATCTAGTGCTTAAGAAAAGACACTGCCCTGAATACATAAACCCATCTGTGCAAGACTGTTGAATTATGTACAGAAGGCAGGGTATGAATAAATAATGTACCAGATTTTAAAGATGGAATCTTTAAAAAAAAAAGGTGAATATTTTCCCATCATTGAAAGGCGTTCAAGCTGTTGGGCTGTTGTGTAAAGCTTCAGTTAATTTACTGTACCTTGCCCTCCTGGATGGTAACAACATCGGGCAAACCTCCAAGTACCCGTGCGCGATCTGGAAATAAATAAGCATAATTTTCTTTAGTGTCTCAAAATAAACTGTGTCCCAGATTTTGTTTCCCCTCTAGTTCTTTCATATTATTTTATTTATGCACAACTTGTCTCTGATATCTGTGCTAGCAGAGAACTATTTGGCATTCTTAGCACACCATTTGGACTTTAAAAACCATTGAATTCACAGCAAAAGATGTGTTAATAGCTGATGTCAGTCATTTACAGAGGTGAATTAAAGTACATGTGCTGTGTCCTGCAGATTTTGTCATAATTCAGTGTTACTTTTTAGTGCACAAAAAACCCCTGAATTTTTGAGATCTGGCACTCTAATCTTTTAGTGTCGTAAACTAAAAATGTTGTGTTTCTGCTAATAAAGTGGTGGAGATTAGGTTTTGATTGAAATACAGAGACAGTCTCAGTGAGAGCACTGCAATTCCACCGCTTTGTACAGATCTGGGTGTAAATGAGATCAATATTTGGTCTAGTTTTAAGCTCAAAGTCCCATAGGAATCTTACATAAATACAAATAAGCTGATCACATGCGGGCTTTGGTGCACTTATTCTGGAGTATGCATTTGGTTCGTTATGAGTCTTAGTGGAGCCTGGCAGAGGAAGGAAATGACTATACAGAATGTTCCCCTCTAATGTATTCTGCAAAAGATGTGCTCTGGAGCACAGAGATAACAACCTTATGAGACTAAGAACAGGACTGTGTAATGTCAATTAACATGGCAGCCCCTTATGAATGGACCAGGGTTAGAAATGAAATGGCCAGGGCAGGGCTATTACTGATCCCTTCATGCCATCTCAGCTGGGACTTGTAGGGACCACTGTACATCTCCAAACCCCACTCTATTTGGAGTGTATGCACAGAAGGAATTAGCTCAGATCTCTGCACATTTTTCATCAAAAACTTTTCAAATGCCAGTTCTGCCCACATTTTTATACAGGTCTGAAAGTCATTTGCAGTGGGAGAGCTTTTTGATATGTTACATTTTTTTCTGAGCATTTCGCTATAAATAGGGAGAATATTTAGCTTAATAATTCAGGTTGAATTCTAATGACTTATTCCTTAAGTAATTATTACATACTTTTGGTTTAGTTGATATGTTGGAATTGACACACAGGCAAAAGTATCAGGAGATTATGGGATTGGTCTTTAAGCAATGCAAAAGCTACTGTTGCTTTCTTACCCGTCTCTATGCAATGCAGAGCCATTTGACATTTTAGATAGTTCAAAAGTAGCCAAGTGATTTCCTCTGTCTTTGCAAACAAAGTGACTTTTGTGCAGAGAAAATGCATGAGAGATGTCAGCAATAAAGGTAGTTTTTAGAGAAGGCTGACTGGCAATGAGAACAGGAGCTTAGACTGGAAAAATCAACATAACCCATAACTATAGTGGTATTAGCTGCAATGTGCACCAATGTTAAATCACTACAAGGTGGCTCTCCTTGCTTGCCCTTGGTGTAAGGACAAGTTCATCTTCGGATGAGCACATGCACATATACATGTATTCATGCCCTCTCTCTCCCAACACACAACCTTCCTGGAGAGGAAGAAAACCTTCATAAACAGTTTATTGCAACTGTTGTCAAAGGAAGCCCACTTACTTTTCTCTGCAATCGCAGCTTGCCTGGAGTTGAAAGAAACAAAAGAAAGTCGAATTTCAGTTAAGGTTTACTTAGAATGATTGAAAAATAGCTTATCTTTTTAATTGCCTTTAAGCCGTTAAGGAAAATCTCTCATCATTTGGCAATACTGCTTATTCTTTGTTACCTAACTGTTATATAAGAATTGCACCAAAGAATTCACATGCAAAACTCCTACAGACTTGTGTAGGACTAGGATTTGTTTCACAGGATATATTTAGCTCCAGCACAAAACAAACAAATACTCTTATTATTTTATGGATGCCATTACTGTACTTAGATGAAATAATACTTACTTTAATCTCTGGAACTCAGCAAAGGCTTCATCAAATGCTTTGTAAAGATAAAAGTTAATTTTAAAGGTAGGTTCAGAGATAAATTATCAGATGTTTAAATTTAAAATGTAGAACTAAATTAAAAATGTAGACATCATTAAAGAAATATTAATGTATGGATGCATGCATATTGTAAAAGCCCTAAAATGCTGAATGGTTTAACTAATAAAGGCCATCTTGTATATGGAAGCTGTTATATATACATATGAATGCATAAACAAACTTTTTTTTCTTCTAAAAGTCAGGCTTTAAGACAAAGAGATAGTGGGAGAGCAATAGGCTGAAATTATCTCACAAAACAGAGGAAGAAATCGACAATACACCATCTAAATAATAGTTTATGGCAGTGGTTTCCCAAACTTTTTTGATTGTGCACCCCTATAGGTAAAAATTCTTTGAGCATCCACCCCCAATATATGTATATTTATTTCTTTGTAAATTATATATATGTACTACTGAAGTTCTCATATTTTCTTCCCGCACCATGGTAAATCATCTTGCACACACACCACTTTGTTGACCGCTGGCTTATGGAATACAAGAGATCTGGTTTTTCCAAGTGCTTTTCACATTTGCTCTGAAGCGTCACACTGATGGCCATGAAAAAAACAGACAGCAAACTGCTGTCTCCTTCATAAATTCAGGGTAAGCTACCATCATGTGGGAGGTCAACCTCTCTGCTTTGAAAGGGAAGAAGAAATCTCTTTTCTCAGTGGGGGTAGAGTACAGAAGGAGAAATGTGGAGATGATTATAAGGTTATTGCCCTTACACAGAGCTTGCAGACCTAAAGTGAAGCTTTAGGGATGGGAACAGCAGGGGTTGGAAACTCAGCAATTCGGAAGGAGTTAATCTGTTCCCCAGGATCTGAAAGGTCTCTCAGAGTAAAAACTTCCAACAGTCAATCCAAATAATTTTAGCTGCTCCCCTAACATTCCTTCATGATATTGATGAAAGGGACCAGTCTTGACATCTCTGAAGAATAAGGAGCCCTATTATATCTATCAAAGAAATGCAGTAGGAAAGTAACAGAACAAACTTGTCCCTCACTTCCTCCTCCAAATATTACTTGGAAGGGAGAGATACAGAAGGCATTCAGTGCTACAACTTGTATTTAAAACTGCCAATCGATGCCAGAAACACAAGGGGGTTTGTAAGATAGCTCAGAAACTGGGCTGATGTCTCAGTAGGCAAACTGTAAGTGGATATTTGGAATAGGAAAAAGCCATTCATAATTTATGACCCGAGAGCACAGGTTGGGGAAAACAAATTGCACTGTCCCCACAAACACTGCCAGGCTGCTGGGTACACACACAGACCCTACAATCCAAAGGGTAACGGGTGTGTAGCAAGATCCTGCTGTAGATGCTCCTACCCTACCATGGTGTAATGCCCACATACAGATGATGTTAGCAGAGGGAACAGCCTACCTTGTCCGGAAAGATCCACTGTCTTTTTGTGTGCTGTTTTACCATCAAAGAGTTCCATCGTGTATTTGCCTTTGTCCTGTGGAGTTGGCTCATTGATCTGCAACCAGATCTGCTCCCCGGTGACACCAGTCTTCACTCGATCTGTAAACCTAATCTGGGTATCACTGAAAAATACACAACAATGTTACCCTTTCATTTTGCTGGAGTATAAACGGGATTTGATCATGATGAGTCACTGAGTACGTCTGCAGTTACTAAACAATTTCCAAGGTGCTATGGTATGCCACTATATTTTGAAACTTTTGAAGTCAAATTCTTACTAAAGCTCTGGGCCAACGAGGCAGAATTGATGTGACAGTCTTTCCCTGTTCAAGGTCTAGCTCTCCTCAAAGCTTGCAGCAAGGTTATACATCTTAGTCTATGACCTGAGCCATAGAAGAGTTATACAAATTTAAACCCCAGATCTCTGAAGGGTAATCCATGCATCCTCACATTTTCATGTTGTCTTCTTAGCATAGGTTTATTTCTGCTTAGGCAAAACAAAACTGCATAGTGCTGTACCTACAACACCCCCCGCTTTTGTCACAAATGGTGTTTGCCTAGTTGGAATTTTTCTGATGCTCTGCTATGCTTTGGTGTTTACAATTAAACATACTTTGACGTAAGTATATCTTCTTCTTCAAAAAATATCGATTTCTCAGCTTCCTAGCTAAGCACTTAATTGCCCTGGATGAGGCAAAAGTTATTAGTCAAATAAGTTACTAGTTTTCTTTTTATCTTTAAACTGATAACTTTAAATATACTAGAGGGTCAAAAAACATTTTTACTAGATTGATTTGATGTGCTTCAAGGTTAAATTAGTTTATAAAAATTAAATAGAGAAAAGAGAGAAAAAAAAATTGAGAGAGAAAGAGAAATCCAGAATAATTCATATTCACTTCCAGTTTTGAAATGCTTAGGACTCCTGGCAACACAAGGTCAAACGGGTGCCAAGAAACAGGTAAACCTCAAACTGCTTTCATTTCTCTGACAGCATTGCTGGTTAGCATCAGTGTCAATAATTACATCCAGACTGCTACAGCACATCCTGGGTATACTGTGCCTCATTTACATGAGTTTTATTGAGAGATCAGTAATTCAGATTCCATCCTAAGGACTAACTACTACTATGTCCACAGGACCTGAAGGAGCAAGAATAGTAATAATAGATTTGAAGCAATTCAAATATGTTATTACTATTAAATCAAATCTAAGTTGTTTACTTCTCTGGGTTTTCCAGTGCATGCTGTTTGCGCTAGCTAAGAATTCAAAGCTGTCTCATGGATCTGGACATGCAACTCCTATTAATTTTATGGGGAGCTGGACATTCAAAATCTTTTTAAAAATCTCCGTTCTTCTGTTTGTCTTGGTTAGGTTTGTAGCTCTCACAGGAGGGGCTGTCCAGATTTTACTGGCACATGCCAAAACTTGCTTTGCCTCCTAAACATGAACCCACGTATTAAGAGGACATGTCGGCTTGTCCCAGTTCCTGTGAATTGTGGCTTCTAAGACAAGCAGACCTCCAGGCTAGGTATCTCTGAACCCATTAGGCTTGCCTCTTTTAAACCTTCTGAGTCTCTCAGGTTTATATTTGCATCACTCCTTAAAACTGATTCAGGGAAAGATGCAGCTCCCATCCAGGAGGTGGGAAGCGCTCTGAAGCAGCATGGCCCTGACAGAATGCCATGGCGTGGCATTATCTGTCTCACACGGGAAATGAGAGGAGGGCCCTGCACCACCAACACTCGACTCTTGTACTAGTTTCACATGGGTGTAATTCACTGAAACTAACTCATATGAGAGAAGGACTCATGAGAGATGAGAAGAAACCTGGGCCTAGTCTCTCTCATATATCCAGGTTCTTTCTGAGTCTATAAAAACAAAATCACACTGACTTTTGCAAAGCTTTTGCATACTTACTTGTGCACCCAGCCTACTCTCAGATCTTCCACATAATAATTAACATAGGAGTACAGTCTGATACCCTCAGCTGTGCTCTGGATTTTCAGGTCTGTGGCAGATAAAGCTGAAAGAAGAGCACATGGTTTTATGCAGCCATGCAGCCATTCATTGAGTGTCACAATGAGTCATTCATTTGAAAAGAGAGTTAAGTGCTTACCAATCCTTCTGCATACTTCATTCATCAGATCTGCAAAAGCTGTGGAAATAAAATCCAAAGACTAAGGCTCTGTGTCTGCAGCTCAAGCACAGTCAATAATAGGACAAGTACTGGCTCTGAAATATTCTCCCCAGTAGGTTTGAAAAAGAAAATTGGACCTACCTTATAAAGCATATTAGAAATCTAAGTAATACAGAAATATAGCCTGTTATTCCATGATTTCCAGACTTTGTTTAAGAGCAGCCTTAATGAATACCGCTGCAGCTGAACAAAACTGTATTATCTTTTTTTTTTTTAATAAATGACACTATTCAGTTGGAATGCCAACCCATCTATATACATTCTAATGGATAAGTTTTTCTCCACTTGCTTGGAGACATAAGTGAAATTTTAAAAATATAGTAATCACAATGAGTGGAAAGGCCCCTAAATAAATGAATGGCAAAACATAATCAAAATTTGAAATCTTTTAAAATTGTCTAGTTCTATAATTTCTTTCTATACTTGTAGTCTTACACTACTGATGGTCCCCTGAGGAAACCTGTTATCATATTCCTTAGTGTTAGTCATTGTATCCTCCCCAAATTATACAGAATCCAGCTGCAATAAACTGTATTCAAGTATTATTTGACCTGAAAAATCTCAGTTTTTCTAATGTGGTGATCTTATACACAGGAGGAACAAAGCCACAGGAAGGTGATGCACGCAGTTGCCAAACCCACTTGCAGGCGAGCAGTCAGGCTGTCAGCTGGTGTGGCTGACAGCATGCAGAAAGTGGCTCTGACCTGTGTCCTTAAGCTTCAGCTCACTGGAGTCCTTTCCTCTGTCATCCTTGAGTATGACTTCGTAAGTGCCAGCATCTTTCTTAGAAAACTGTAATATTGTAACAGTAAAACCAGTTTTCAGAACAGTTACTGTAGAAAAATCTAGATTTTACTCCTGAACCCAGCTGATGTTCCGTCCCCAACCCCAGGGAGGTGCCCGATGCCCAGGACTGGAGCTGACCCTACCCGGCTGCCCTGCTCCTGGCTGGGATGGTCAGACAGGCCTTTGCTGGGGGGTTCTGGCCTGCAGCCCTTTGCTGGGAGAGCCCCCAGCCCCAGGGGGCTCTGACGCTTCTTCCCTTCCTCAGCCAAAGAATGGAGAGCAAAGAGATGAAGTGGTGAATGCAGGTACCAGACCTCTCTGGTGACTCCGAGAGGGTGGTCCTCTGAAAGCCTGAGTGACAAGCACTTTCCAAATGCCACCCGAAACATAAATGTGGTCTCATTCTGTTGTTAAACTAACATGCAAAGGAAGTGACAAGCTTATTATCTCTTCTGTCATCATTTCCTGAAAATCTGAATGAGCAGTTATAGATAGATATTTGCTGTAGCTAAAACACAGGCGCCTCATGAGTTTTTCCATTTTTAAAACCCACTTCCTTTTTTGATTGTTCTACTGAAATATCAGATTAGATCATATCATTCATATGAATTCACAGCACCCATTTCAGCTGAGGGCTAACAAGGACAGTCACTCACCTCTGATATCAGCAGAGTACACACGCCATCTTTAAAATCATGTTCTTCATCTACCATTATCTCCCTGTCATCTTTGTACCATACAATGTGTGTTTCCTTCTTAATATTCGCCACCTAAAATGGATGAAAACCATATCATAATTATTCTCTTCATCTGAGCAGGAGAACTTAGTGTCACATGGGTTAGCCTGTTCAAGTCTCTAATATAAGAACAGCAAGCTTTACAACTTGATTGCAGTGAGTTATTGCAGACCTCCATTTTAAAATGAGGGATGCAAGAGGGAAACCAGCAGGGATGAAAAGAGAGAGAAAATAACTGCCAACAGCTCAAGGAGCCCAGGGAACCCGTGGATCCTGCCCAGCAGATTTCTACACACATCAACCAGCCAACAATGAGAAAGTCCCAGGATTTACAATGACCTGTCATTCCTATTCAGGTGCCTTTTCCTGGGTGGGCAGCTGACAGACCTGAAGAAAAAAGTTCAAGCTAATTTCCAAGGTATTTTGTTACACGCAATGAACAGTCACCTCAGCATGATTAGCCTTCAGAGGCTCTGTTGCTATCCAATATGCAGTTGGCAGTACACAAGCAAAGGGCATGTCTTTAGTCCCTTCCCACCCTCACCATCTAAGTAGTGGTAGGTCAAAGTGCTTTGAACATTGTACTCAATGCTTTCCTTGCACCTTACCTTACATTTCAACATCACATTACAGTCATCGGTAACTTCCCATCCCAGTTTATCCACAAAATGAGGACCTATTTAAAATTACAGATATATTTTTAAAGATCACATCACTGGTATTCACAGTACAAAACCAAAGACAAATGTATTTTTCTTGACAAGAATACTGTTATATTTTAATGTGGTTTTATTTTTCCTATTTCTCCTTCAGAAGGTAGACAACTATATAACAGACCAAAAAGTATCTATTTCAAATTAACATGTATAAATATAAACAAACTTTTAACAGACTAACACATATGTGATTCTTACAAATATCCATATTATCACCTTGTTTCCTGTGCCACTCTTTTTTCTGGAAATCTGCTTCATCCTGCAGCTTCTTGAATACTAGGAATTAAAACCAGCAAGAAATATAAGGTCAAACATCATGTGCCATTTGTATGGTACTAAATGTCACTATAACAGGTGCAATTCTGTCCCTTGGAGGTCAATGAGAATCCTGCCATAGGGTCAGGTTTTCACTGAACATTTCGGTGTCAGAAGCTGCTAACAGCTAACCCAACTTTCCTAGCTGCTTGCAGTCATCAGGTGTTTAATGTGTTATGTCTGATGAAGCATAATCCCCAATCATCCAGCTGCTTTCCACTCTTGGTAGGAAGGCAAATGAGCGGCAGCAGAGTCAGCAAGCCGCTTGAGCTCTAGGAGGTGCAGCTACTTGTTCCTGCCTGAATGGGCTTCTTACATGGGAAATTTTCATTCCACCCATAGAAAAGCAAACCACGGCAGGCTGCAATATTTTACATTTCTATAACAATTCCCCTTCCTCCCAGCACTTTAAAAATTTCAGTTCACATGCATGCCCTGTACTATATGAGGCAGGCAAGCACTGTGACATGAAAAACCACTGGAACATCTATTGGTATTGAAAACAGTGGAAAGTGAAGATGACAACTGATGTAACCTTGGTATAGTTTTTCAAGCCTACTGTGCAGTATGAATTAGCTTACCATCACCGATGAGGACAAGGCTGGATTGATTGGTTGCTTTTCCATCCTGCAGTTGGAAAGTATAAGTCCCTTCATCCTTGTCCTCAAGTTTATCCATAATCATTTCAACAAGGCCGGTCTTCTGGTCCACCTTCATTTTATATTTCTTCAGGAATTGAAAGTAAAGCAACAATTAATGGGCATCAGAGTCAGAAAATATTTGCCAAACATTATATGGTATCTTTAGGTGAAGTTCTGGTTTTGTTATTCAGATTTTCACTTATTCAGAGTGACACTATCTCTAGCTCCAACTCTAAACATGTGACCAAATAAATAAGAAATCTTTTAAAGGTGAAGCCTATTTACTAATACTATACAAGCATGTGACATTCCTGTTCTATGGTGAGTATCATGTTCTTTTTCATTAGAAAGGTTTAGATTTGCATTTCTTCAGAATAACAATTTCTTTGAGATGATGACATTGTGATAAGTTTTTGTGTAAAATGCTCCCTCTCTGCCTTCTAACCAATATCAGTGTTGCAACAAAAACATGCCATGTCATGTCTTTGGGAGTAGCAAGCCCTGCTGCTGGAAACAACCGCTTGAGAATTTTCCCTTGGTGTAACAAATTCCTCCAAACAGCAAAGGGAGGTGAGAACTGAGCACAAGGATATGCTAGGGCCATAGATGAAGGAGAGAGGATGAATCTGGGCTACTGCAGTGACTCTTTGAGGACCACAGTAGCTGCTTACCTGGGACTACCTTATTGAAGGAAGACTTATGGCCCCCACTAGTTAACAGAACATGTGGTACTCACAAAGGTGGCAGGAAGTCATTTAACTCCACTTTATAAACTGTATCCAGTAGAATTCAGTTGGAGCTCGGAACTACAGACAAAATATTTCTAGTGGTATTTTCAATGACTTATGTTATTTCTCATGAAAATGCATTAGTGTGGAACATTAGCTGGAAGTATATCGGAGACAGAGACATTAATACTCATTGATACTCATAAAAATGCAAACACCTGTAAGCAATGAAAAGGCTTACCTCTCCATTGAAAATCTCTTTATCATTAAATACAAAGTTGGCCTTTGCATTGCCAGACAGTTTTTCAGCTTGCAACCAGAATCTCACTTCTCCTTTTTCCAAGATTTCCACTGCCAGCTCAGAGGCAAGTGGGACAGCTACAAAGAAGAAAGAAAAGAATGAAGAATATACTTTGCCTGTGCCCCAACAACTATTTTCTTCTGTCATCAGAAAGCCACTTCTTCCTTTCATACTTGGATGCTGTGTGCAAGGTAACAAGCTTATGATAGCTCTTCATATAGACAAAATTCCTCTCCACCCACATATATGTAGGATGACAGACAAGATTTAATCTTTTATTCCTTCAATCACTGTTCTGTATGGACTGGAAGTGTTCAGGATTTGAGTTATGCCAGTGCCCCTCCATTCTAAGACAAGCTAAATCTATTTCAAAGGTAAACTGCAAGTGTCTCTGCAGTATGATGTGAGTCTGTATGGTGTAGACCTGTGTTTAATCAGTCACTTAACAATGACTGTAAGGCAGTGATTTGACTCAGCAGAAAAAAACACCAGAAAACTCCAAGCATGAAGCCAGATCAGAAAGTCATCTGTTGAGCAGCAGACTGGGAGATTTCTGTAAGCACTCTGATCCTTTGCTGGGTGGAACCTCCATCTCCCAGAATTCACTAAGTATTACACCACACCCTCCCTCTCTCTAGTACCTTTTGTTTACCTATGAATAATAGAAAGCTCCTGCATATAGACCAATTCCTTGTGTTAGTAGGAAAAAAGTAATGTAAAGAGTACTGCAGGTAATTTTAGTGGGTTTTTTTAAATTTATTTTTCCTTGTTCTTTTTAGCAAAAGTTTTCAACTTGCTTTCACTTTAACTTTTTGTTAAGATATCTTAATAAGCAACATTAAACAGGAGCATTTAGTCTTTGATATTGGGGGATATTGCTCATTTCATTGGCTTCCATCATTTTTAGCTAAGCATCTTAGCGGATACTCAAATTTTCAACAAAATCATACCCTAGGGAGTACGTATCCTGTATGTGAACTCTACCCCAATCTCCACTTTCACAGCAGTGTAGTCTGAATTGCAAAGGTGTAACATGGAACAGCTGAGGACAGTGTACAAACACATTGCAAAATGCTTGATGATGTGGTCCAGTGATAGTGTAAAGATACACCTTCTCCCAGACAAATCCCAGGAGAGGGTTGTTTTTCCTTTCCAACTGAAAATATTCTATCCTATCCTATCCTATCCTATCCTATCCTATCCTATCCTATCCTATCCTATCCTATCCTATTCAACCCCTGTATGCAAAGGCTCAGCTACACCAGGAGAGGACTGGGACCAAGGTAGTGTCTAATTTCTCTCACCTTTCTATTTGCATCATCCTAAATGATTGGGGTGCCTTCTGGAGCAGAGCTGCCATCCCTCCCCACTACCAAAGCAAGTTAGGGGGTGAGGACCTGCCGTGTCTTCCTTTCCCATGCCTTTTGCCTTTTCCCTTTCCTGCATCTATGCCCTCTCACATCCACATGTATGCTTTTGGTGCCTGAGTGGCACAGGACCTGTCTGGTGAAAATAAGACTTCTGGGAAGTGAGGCAACAGTCACAGGAAAAAAAGACAATTATGAAAAAGACGCAGGCTTAGCTAGAGAGAGAAAAGCCTGGAGCCTGGAGGGACAGCATTACCATGAGGGAGCAGAGCAAAGAAAAACCCCATAGGAGTGTGCTTCAGCAGTGCACATGGTCTGTGTGAATCTTCCTCACCCAGTGCATCACTTTGCTTGTAAGAAACAAAAGGAATATCAGATCCTGCATAATTTCTCAAAACAAAGCAACTGAAATGCTACAGGAGCCAGCAAGAGGGAGAGGGTGTGACTAGGCATCAGGCTGCACTGCTTTTGTCTCACTGTCTATGGCAATTTTAAACCCTCACTTGATTTGCATGTAATTAACTATGAATACCTTAGTCTAACATGGAAGAGAGGAAAGTATCTCAGAAGCTGTTAAATAAAGGGCTGAAAGTATTCAAAAGGATTATTTTTTGGGAAAAGGCTGTTCAATCCCCAGCCCAAAAGAACTGGACAAATCTGCATTACAGTCCTCCCCAAGCAAAAGTCTTATTTTAAAATTATTCCATAAGCACAAACTGACAGCTACTTTAGGCATTTTCCAGCCATCGTGCTTACAAGGATTTAGAGCCTATTTGTATAGCATCACAAATTACC
>VZTV01082841.1:0-14838 GCA_013400875.1 Anhinga rufa | reverse complement strand
AGTGGCCCCTCCCGAGAATTCTTCTTCCTTCTGTCTCAGGAGCTCTTCAATCCCTATTACGGGCTGTTTGAGTATTCAGCTAATGACACTTACACTGTACAGATCAGCCCCATGTCTGCCTTTGTTGAAAATCACCTGGAATGGTATGGAAAAATGCAAAACACAAAAGCTGCCAGTTTAGACTAGAGTACTTAAAAATATCATTGCTTCTGCTGGGAAGACGCGGGAAGTAGGTTGGGGGAAGGAAGAGAGGGAGTAAGTGTAAATACAACAGCAAGCTCTGAAAAAGGATTTGTGATGAGGTACTACTATTACTGCTCACATTACTTGGGACTTCATGTTTGTATACTTCTGTATGAATGTGAAAAGGACAGGGAGAAGAGTTCTGCTTAATCCAGGCCTCCTCTCCTTGGTTCCTTTCTAAGAATAGCGAGTGTGGTATTTCTGAACATCAAGTAGTATTGTCCTTGGAAGCTATACAGTGTTCTCTAAGAGCCACAATGCTGCTCTGTACCTACTACAGGCCTTAAAAAAGGCCCAGTGAAAGCAGTTTCCCTTTTCTCCCCTGACAGAGCGTCCCTGCTGTTGTGTGGCAGGGACAGCAGAGCAAGCAGGTACCTCACCTTACCAAGTATGTGTGCAAACAGACAAATTGCTGATCTTGTTTCTTTATGAAAAATTCCGAATGCATATTGTGATCTCCTCATTTTTCTATCTGCCTCCAGATCTGTCCGTCTCTGGGAGTTGTTTTCACTTTGATAGTTTCAGATGTGGTTCAGCGAAGCATGGGCTGCCAGCCCTGGGCGTCGTTTGATCCCTTGTGGGATTTCATTGTGTCAAAGTAATACTGCCACATGGGTTTGTTCCTGTGATGTTTTTCTTTGTCGAACCAATCTCACTGGCTCCTCTCAGAGATCCTTTTCTAAAATGGAAGGCAGCTAAGGCCCCTTTTAAATTGCAAATAGCACATGCCCTTCTATTCTCGTAAACCGGTCCTCCTTTGCTTTGGCTTACAGTGGGCAGGAGATCAAGAACAACTAAATGGTTGTACCGTCACCTCTATTAAGGTTGCAGTGGAAAAAAGAAAGGATGTTGCTGGGACCTAGCATGGTCTCTGATTTTTATTTTTTTTTTAATTATCACTTCCAGCAGTGGAGCATTATGCTAACAATGATCCTGGTGTTAGACTGTTTCTCTGCTGACATTAGCAGGAAGGGAGCGGCTTACTTCTTACAGCTTGTCCATCTCCCACTGCAACCCTTAGACACTATGCAGTGGCTTCCCAGTTTTCAGGAAGAAATACAGTCTGTCCTTTGTTCAGCTTAACAGGGAGCATGGATAAAGTTTCGCTTTAGGAGGTTGTATTTGTGAAGGTGCATTTTGATTTCAGGGCATAGGACTACTTAGGCAGGGGCAAACCCAAGATCATTCTGCCCACACTGTGAGGAAACAGGGCTCTTTCTCCAGAAATGGTGTTGCCATGTTATCCCAGTAGTATATGAAATAGGCCCTGACTCTTATCTGTTATAAATACTGTCGTTGCGAACTGTTCAGCTGGAGTTTTCTTAAGTGATAAATTCTGGTGCAAACAGTATATGCTTTGTTTGATGCCTTCATTTTGTTCTTCTGTTCATTGAGAGATTTCAGCATGGAAGACATTTTCGAAAGGTATCCTGGGCATATAGAACAGCAGAAAGACATTTAATATGATTTTCTGTGGCAGCTAGCATTTAACTCAGAAATCAGTAGCAGTTAGGCAGGATAATATTTCTCCAACTACATCTATCTATACAGGCTGTTGTATGCAGAATGTTATTTAGGCCTTGGGCATTTTTGGTTTTCTTTTTTTAGGAAAGAGAAATGAAGTCCCTTGGCCTGCAGAAGGAGATAAATGCTATGAATGAAGAGGTTTGTACATAAAGTAGTGTAAATAGGGCAAGATTGCAAAACCCAAGGGAAAGATAAGCAATCCAGTAAGTGCTTGGAAATACTTCTTGAACCTGTTATGGAAATAACTGGCTGAGACCATCGCTTTACAATTAGCCCAATAGGTTTCATGATTGGCTTGTAGATATCTAGACATTCTAAATGGTTTTGTGCTGTCCATGTTGACTGATCTCAGCTATTCATGTGTAACCGTAGAGTACCGTATTCAGAAGTCTGTGCAGCCAGCTAAGATAGGATTTGGACCAAACTTTTTAAAACTCAGAGTACGATGCTCCCATAAAGGCTTTATAGACTAACTTCTCTGAGGGCACTGTACGAACTTGCTTGTCATTATGTGTTCATGAGGAATGGGGTTTTCTGAAGTTCTCAGTCTTTCTCCAACTTTGTTCTCATCAAAGTGCTAAAACTTCTTTTCCTCAAATTTACTTGTTGGTATGATTCCAACAGAGGCTCCTTCCTCTAACATGCAAGAAATAAAGATTATTTTCCTGTTCCCAAATCTGTTATGAGATATCAGTTAACATAGATGGATGAATCAGTTTTGAGGGTCACGGGGTCACAGATAATTAACATTCATAGTCTTTTCAATGTTTGAATTTTGATGTGAGTCCTGAAAACAACCACAGTCGGTTTAGATTTGCAAATTTCTTGAACTGTATGCCTCTTGGTGCTGTGAGGCAAGGGTTGATTCCACATAAATGATAAGCCTCACAGCACCATGTTTTTTCTGTATAGTAATTCTGCAAGACCTATCTAGACACGGCTATATTAAAAAACAGGACTAGCAAGAAAATTCCCTCAAAATTATTTTACATTTTCTCTCCCCTAAGTGAACAGTGGTAAGTTTGAGATAAATACAACAAAATGCAACAATGCGAAGTTTTGTTCATATTGGCAGAATTGAGAAATACACTGCTTTTTCCCCTGCTCTAAAAGTTACAGTTCTGCCCCTGTTAATGGCTTATTTCATGCCTTGCTCTTTGTACAAACAGCATTCTGAGTCCAAAATGAGCACATCAAAGCACAGAGTAGTTGTATGTATGCCAAGTTTAAAAAGAGACATAATGACTGGAAAATATTTCTCATTTATGGAGAAACTGAGATTTAACACCTTTCCTGCAAGCTTCCATTGAAAAGACTTTTTCCTTCAGTTAACATATGTGCATGCTGAGCACACAAAATATAAGATATCACACATCTTCAAAGTTTAAAAAGTTATTTTAAATCCCCCTGTATGTGGAAGGACACAGTTATATCTCTCTAGATGTAAGAAGTTTGATGATACACATTTTTATCTGCATGCTACAGGACGTACCTGAAGCTCATAGCCAGAAGAGCTGCTTTTAATCCATGCCAGTAATGAGCCATTCTATCTGATCTAGGTAACATGTCTAGCTCTTTACCTGGATGTTTGAAAACATCTTCTAAAATACTGTTTACACCCCCACTTAAGGTGGTTTGCCCTTCTCCAAATAAGTGGGCAAAATGTGGTGGCAGCTGCTATATATTATTTCAGTGAAAATAATATGGTTTAGCCCCGAAACAATATTCTTGTCTTTGCTCTTGGTCAGGTGTTTTTGGCAACTGAAATAGGGAGGGTCACTGAAGAATCCTTCTCAAGTTTTGCTCAATATGCTGGGAGACAGAGTAGTGGGGAATATTAAATGTTTCTGTCACACCCTCATGCAAAGTTAGAGGTACGATATTCAGTACAGCTCCATAATGCTGAGTTCTTACATACTAATAAACGGCTCCCAATAGCTTGCCACATTAGCTTCTCTCTTTTCTCCATGCTAACAGTCCTTTGAAAGATTTTTAGACTGACTTTCGCTTCCCTGCAGCATTGAAGCACTGGGGTCCAGGATGCCCAATATTAGAGGGTATACAAAGATACTTTTGCACTGGGGTGAAAAAGGTTTCGGTCTCAGATTTGAAGGATGAAGGTTTGATTGAATATTGTAGATCTCCTTTTCACCAAAAATAAGTAAATAATAAAAGGTTGGATGGGTAAATCAGCCCTGAGAGAAAAAAAATCCTGATGCATAATAGATGGAGGAAATGTGTTTCTCAATTCTGGGAACAAAATGTCTAGTTCCAGAGTTTGCATAATCTCAAATCTTTGTGCGGGTCACTGGTTAGTCTCCCTGTCTTCTTCATGGTGCGTTTTCAAGAGGTCTAAAAAGTTGCTGGCATCTTTTCACTGCATCTCATTCATTCTGGATTATAACGTAATGAGTTGTCTAATCATGCTGTGATACACTGTAGTTTTCCTCAGGTCTTTTTTTTTGTCTATCATTTTCCATAGCATTTCCCTACTCAGCTCTAGCTATGCGAAATGGTAAATTGGATGCTTGTTTCTGTGATGATTTCTGTATCATTTTCACCAAACCTGAAGAGTATTATCTCCGTGCTGTTTCATCGCTCATGTGGCTATCAATTTCAGATGTTTATGATTTAGCTGTCATCGTAATATCACATAAGAAGTTCTACTTCTAAAGCAGTTCTTAGTGTTTCCTTGTGAAATTTCCCTCCTTGCTCTGAGTACTTAATCTGGCAGTGACAGCAAAAGTACTGTTGCTTTTTCAGTTCACAAACCACTGTGTTCACAAACTGCTGTGAGGTGGAAATCCAGTCTCTCTTTTTCATGCCTTCTGAGTGGGCCAGAATTTTCCTTCACAGCAGTCCTGCCCCAAGGAATAATCCAGTATGGTAATGTAATGCACCCTTCTTCAAGAGGCAGCACTGTACTCATGCCATGCTCATCTACACCAGACTTTTTGTCCCCAGATCACTTGC
Organism: Anhinga rufa; assembly: GCA_013400875.1. NCBI lineage: Eukaryota > Metazoa > Chordata > Aves > Suliformes > Anhingidae > Anhinga > Anhinga rufa. The sequence continues at coordinate 10,095 of VZTV01082841.1, read as the reverse complement.
CTGGTCTTTTGTCTGACTCGCCCCAGCAATCCTTTTCACATCATCTAGTTTTGAATTTTTAGTTCATTGCATGTTTGTGAATGTAGGACCACAGCCAGAAATGTGAAAAGCCTGGTCTTTGCATAGAAGACCAGATGGCCTAGACAGATAAAATCATTCACAGACATTCATTTGGAGATCTGAGGGATGCTAACTTGAAACATCTTTTGCTGTGTTTTCATAGCAAATTAATGACAGCATGGTTTTTTTTTAACAATTAGGCATTTGCAGACCTTGCTGTGACATTTATGCAGCCAGAGAGCAGTACCCCAGTGTCACAGTTATCTTAGAGGTCGTTACAGCTTGCTCATCATACTTAGTATGCTGTATCCATCTCAGAAAAGTCCTGTTGTGTTTTGTTTGTTTTTCTTTAAATGAAATTTAATATGTTTATTTAGCGAACCTTATTAGAAAGTTGAAGATTTGTGAGTAAAATGTTTTTGTGCAGAACCCTGCTGAAGGCCACAAAGATGATGATATAGTCAGACCCAGTGGCCCAGGTCCCCAGAAGCTGTAGACTGATTCCTGGCTGCAGTGTCCTAATGAACTCCATAAACTTAATGTTCATTTAGAACTGCTTTGGGGCAGGAGTTTCTTCAGTTCCCATAGTTAACCTTTATTTCTGCCCTCCAATACCCCTTGTGTCTAGTCCATGCTGCTGAATGGAGTCAAACAGAAAGCTTTCATGTATTTCTACATCGTATTCTGCAGGCAGATGCAAGCCTGTTGTGCCCACTCTCTATGCAGACACGACCTTGCTTTCTCTGTGCTTCAAGCCAACTGACGTGGTTACTGAAAAAATGAGCTGAGAAAATATATGCTGCCTCCATCAGAGCTGATTACTTCAGGCTTGGCACTGCCTCGATTGCGTGCTCTGGCAAGCTTGGCACATGGGTAAAGCAAGCTCCCTTTGCCTGCACAATGCTGTGTGGGTATACCCCCAGCCAAACTCTGACCTTCCCTTTTCTTTATTTCGTGTAAATGAGAAACCACATAGCCATCACTATCCATCTCAGGCATGCCAAAGAATGCAGGGTGTTGCTTTTCCCTTTTTTTGTTTTAATAAACCCAAGAAGAACCAAGAATGTTGCAACCTCAGCTGTCCTTTCTCCTTAGAGAGCTTGGTTGGTTTTCTAACACAATTTCCTTAGGAGCTGTGCCTTTTGCAATTGCCCTGCCTATCTGTCAGACAGTTTCCTAATCTGTTTGAGACCTGTTTGACAGGAAGGTAAACGTCTCAAAGATACTAATTTCCTAAAAGCTTTGCAAAACTTGTGGCTGGGCAAAGGATGGATATGCAGCAGTGTGCCTCAGTGGGGGCGAGCTGGTGAGCTCACCAGTTACCTGTTCTGTTTGGCCTCTCAACCGGCCAGTTAGCACGAGCAAGCTGACAGGTCCATCGCGGGTGCAGGCTGCGAACCAGCTATATCATCTCGCTTGGTAGCTTGAGGATGTGAGGGAGAGCTGTGAAAGCTCAGGGGAGGCAGAGGGGAGGAACTGGAGGTACTCCAAAGTGTGGGAAGTGCTAGCAGAGATGTGTAGGAGGAACTGAAGCTATTGCAGTGTGGTAATGTTGGGCCATCGGAGACAGATCTATAGGATACAAAGCTCCATTAATCCTGCTACAAGGAGAACGACTTATTTCAGTTGAAGTCTTTTAAAAGAAGGTGACAAATTGCCTCATGACCTAATGGGTTGTATTCCAGTGCTGACCAGCTCATAGGATGGATTTAGGCACATTCCATGGCTCTTTATAGAAACAGTGGAGAAAGGAAGTCAAAGCATCTAAGCAGGAGGTCTGCAAACCGCCATTACTCCTCTCCACTGGCTGAAAGCAGCTCTGGGGAATATGTGGCCCAAATTGCTCATTTATCTCTTTAACTTCAGTGTTTCAACTGTTGTGGCATGTGGCCCAATACCTGTTTTATTAAGGGAGTCAGAAACACGGGGCTTGGTTTGGGGCTCAAACGCGCCAGTTGTGTGGGTCCGTGTTTGGGGGAGGAATGAATTAAGAAGACCAATTTTGCAACCATCTTGAAGGGGCCTGTTTATGCTAAACGTTGAAAAATCATCCTCTTAAATATCAGATCAGGTATAGCACCCCAGAGTGGGCATCCACTAATAATCCAGTTGTTTTTCAAATTAGATGATTACTTCTTTGCCTCAGTTTCCATCTGAAGAGATTTCCTAGTATGTTATCAACCTGATGTACGCTAATGCTCTGAACTGCTTTGAAATTCTAAGATGAAAGGCACCATAGAAAACCAAAGCATTTAATGTTATATTGCACTATAAACTTTAATTACCAGCAATATCTTATTTTAAATAAATTACGTTTGCATGAGAAGTTTTCAAGCACTGTTGTAAATCTTCTGGACAAGAATGATATTAAAATAAATATGCAGCTGAAATCATTTTATAAGACCTTTTCATTATATGAAAAGGGTATGTTACTGAAATGCCTTCTTGCTGCTGCACTGTGATCTCTCTCAATGCCTTCTGTACTTAAGTAAACTTTGATTTTCCTATTAAGTTTGATGTATGACTGTATCACATAGAGCCTGCCTCAAAAGCTGGTTAATTATTTATTAAGGGTCAGGAATTGAAAGATTAAAGGCAAACCAAAGTGAAGGAGAAAAAATCCCATTCTCCCTAACTGAGCTTCTACAGCAACTATTTTTTAAAAAAGTTTCTGCTTTATATTTACCTTATCCTTGATTTTCTGTCTCCTACTGGAGGATTTTTTTCAAGTTCTTTTGACGATTTGAGTGGCCGTATAACACAGGTTGAAAGAAGAGATGTCTCTGTCTCTCTTCCTTTTCTCTTCTCTGAATCTCATATTGTCTAGCACTGCTTCCATAATTAGAGTTTGGTTTGAGGGAAAGGCGGGTGTTCTGTTTTGTTGTGTTTTTACAAAAGTCATCTTTATGGTTTTTTCCCCTGCCTAAGGCCATTTAGTCTTTTGCAACATTGCGGATTAAATTTGCCCAGAGATGGGAGGCTTCACATGAAAATCTCTGTAGTGTCTCCACCTTGCATGTGGTAGAGGAGAAAAGGGTAAAATCCATGCTGTCTCTGAGCATGTGGGCCTGCGGGGAAGCATCAGGGTGGGCAGCGATAGTGTGTTTATTTGTAGTGGCAAAAACTCCCAGGGAGTGATGAATGTCCTCATATCTCTTGTTCCAGCCACACTGGAAGGGCAAGGCTGAGCTGTCACTATGAAGTATTGCTAGGTTGGTTTTGCCCCTCCTTATTTCCCACTGCATTTTATGCAGACTTCAGTAAGGTAAAGAAAAGTCAATTAGAGCAGGTGCAGAAATTCCCAAGCTAATCTTTTTTATTAGTAAACACAACTCATACATCAAAAGAAAGACCGCTTGCAGATCAGAATTGTTTTCAGTAAATCACCCAAATTCATTTTGGGTATTTTTGAGTAGAAAAGGCATTTCTCATTGTGTAGGTCTCTCCCTGGGATATTTTAAAAGTTAGAAGTTTCATTTGTCCATTGAAAATTATTCTTCATTTCAGTATCTTACCTTAGTGTTACATTAAAATGCAGAAGGGAAGATTAAAGATTAAAATTAATCTGATTTGAATGTATGTAAAGGGAGAAGGGCAATGTCAAGTTTGTCAGTTTGCCCCAACTTGGGACAGGAATATTTTTCAGAATCTCAGTAAAATTATGGAGGATGACAAAAATCCTGACCTGTCTACCTGCTCTGAAAAAAAATGTCTTTAATAACAAGAATACAGAACCATAAATTCAGTATCTTGTGTGTGACTGAAGGAAGCTTTTTACGTTGTCACTTATGACTTGCATTCTAGAAAAGACAGACTAGAAACCAGAATTATTTAATTGTATTGGAAGGATTTGTAAAGGAAAAGATACAAATTTTCTTGGACTTCAGAACAGCAACGCAAAGCTCCAGGTCTGCTGCATTCTCCATGCTCCCAGGAGAAGATCGGAGATGTCAGTTTGCAGTGGTATTAATAAAAGTTGCAGGTGTTCAATGATTTGCAAAACAAGACCTAAAATAGGCTGTCAAACAATTAATAGCATGTCTGAATTTTAGCACACAGATTTCTGAGTTTACTCAACTGAGGAACCTCGTCCCGCGAGGCAGGGATCATTAGCTGAATTGCAGCACAGTGCAGACCCGAGAGCATGGCTTCTGGAGCAGGGGTGGTGAGTTCACGTGGCTCTGCACTGCAGATGACCTGTTTGCAGTTAGCTCAAGGATATCTGCATCATGCTTCATCACATGGTGTAAATATTCCTGGGTGCTTACCGGTTAGTTTATGATGAGAAGTCTCTCATGCTCAAATAGCCGAGACAGGCCGGAAAGGATGTGCCTCCTCTGACCGAGAGTAAGTGAGTTATTGTGGCTTTGGTGTTCGTAGCTAGCCATTGAAGGAAAACGTGCAGTCATTTGGCTTGTGCTTTTATGGCCCCCTCGTCTGGCAGATGACTAAATCTATGGATTTTCCCATGTAGCTTGACTAGTTTGTTTCAACACATGGCAAAGCTATGGAAAGCAAACATAAATCATGCAATGTATAAAACTTCACCAATTCATAGGTTTACAAAGTGCCTCCCCAAAGCTTTTCCAAAAGGTTTGACTGAGAAATCAAAATCTCTTGATAAAAATGTTCTTTTGCTGGCTTAAAAAACCAGCCCATATGCATCAGACCGAGTTGATCCATAATGGGCTGATCATAAACCAGAACTGATTCACAAAATTACATATCGTTTTATAGAAGGCAAGAAAGTAACAAATGTCAAATAGACTAAACAGCTAAAATGGACCTGGGGCTCAGAGGACTGTGACTCCACTGCTGTCTCTACCACTTGTTTTATGGATAACAATAGGCAAGTCGGTTTACTTCTGGACTTGTTTTCTCATTTGTGAAATGAAATATTGGCAGTGATCTCCTCTGTAAGCTGCTTTGAGATCTGCCAGTCAAAAATACAGTCTAGGATATGGGAATCACGAAATGTAGAGGTCTGTAATCCTCTAGCCAGTAGTTCATACCTTGGTCTGCATCTCCTCTGTAGTTACTGGGCAGAACTGGAGGAGACTTTGCCAACAATCTTATAGTGTGTTTTTTCCACTGTACCAGCAAGAGAAGCTAAATGCTGCAAGCAGCCCGGTTTCTGATGAAGGTTAGTCATGTTTGTGCTGCAGCATTTTGCCAGGGATTCTCCCAGAGGAGGGTGACTGTACAATATGGTCCGGGAGGCTGATAGCTCTGCAAGCAGACAGCCGCTCCGGCACTCGGCCACTCTCCTCCTCTCTTCCTCCAAAACACTACATTTGTGGAACTTCTTTGTTATTGGTAAATGACAGATAGCACAGATTTCTTGTTATAGAGAGACCCTCTGCTTTATTAATCTTCTTATTAGTTTAAAGACAGAACTGGAAATCAGTCCTCCGTTTCCTGTGCCTTGAGTCTGTGGTGCTCAGACAGCCCGTGACACCTGACGCCTGCGATGACTCCGTGCAGTGGAATTCCCAGAGCAGGATTTTCTCAGTTCTGTATCTGAAGTAATATCCTCTGACACAGTTCAGCTGATGTGCAGGGAGCCAAGGCAGCTACCTCGGTGAGGGCCTTATTAACTTGGATGCAGTGCTGTGCAAATGCAGCTGTAACTGATTCTCCATGTGAGCATTTACCTGGAGCCACTGTGTGCTTAAACTAAGGAGTCCTCCTGAAAGCAGCTGTCTGACAGATTGTGTTTAGAGAAACCTGAGGGGATGCTGTGGATTTCCCTTATCTACATTATCTTTGCCCCTCATTTTTCTAGATAAAGCAGAGCAGCCTGCAGCTTTCCTGATAAAAGCATGCTTTTAGTCTTCTAACCTTTCCTGACAGTTCTTTTGTGGTGGGTATAGCCAGGATATAAGGAAAATAAGACATTTTGAGTGAAAATGCAGCATAGCTAGGTTAGAGACAATGAAGAGACTTGAACGATTTGATTAAGTTAAATAAAGAAGCAATAAGGTTTGCATTATCTCATTGTTTTTCGGTTACTGGTAAATTAAGCTTCAGGAATGGTTTGAGGTTTAGTTGCTAATTCAGGGTACATGAGCTCCAGACATTTAGAAGGACATAGATAGTTCATGTTTCCATCATGTGTAAGCAATAGCTCTTTTTGATGTGGTTACTCTTTAGCACTGAGAAACAGAAATGTTGTGTTCCATTTGCTGATAGATCCAGAAAATAAAAGTAGGGCAAGCACTTACTGGAATGTCAGTGGCCTTTTGCAGCAGAAAATCTATGCACAATTTAGCAATAAACTGAGAGGTTGACTCACATAAACATGTTCAACATATAAAACTCAGGTACCCAGCAAAAGTAAAAATATCTAAGAAGGCTGGCAAGAGGAGGCTCACTCCCGTAGACCTTCACCTGAATAGAATTACCAGTTCAGGATTTGAAGCCTAATGGAGGTTTATTTGTACCAGGTTGCTTTTCTCTCTGAAAATCACTTTTCATCTTTTTTTTTCTTGTTCAATTTCAGTTCTTGGGTGATGCGCATATATTTCACACATCTCTGAACACTCTCTTTGTATATTATGACAATTTGCAAGCAGGCCTGCTGGACTGTTCCTCTTTCCATCCACTTTACAATCAGGGCTACTTAAGAAAGGCCAATGCTTTCTTAAATGAGTGTTACGAATTTCCTTTAAAACAAAATTAAATCTCATATAAGTTTTACAGGAATAGTAAGCAGACAGAGTGTTATCAAAGAGGGACTTGTGGAATATGCTCCTTCATCTTTTGATGCCTGAATGAAATGCCTTGGCTCTAAGTAGAATGTATCCTCTATTAAGTTCCAGTAACGTTTGCAGGGGTAAATCCCTGTAGTCTATAACTGTTGCCTTTCTAAGAGCCATTCCTTTCATATTAATGACACACGAGCCCATCAGATGTCCTGAACTGAAGAGGCATCGTGCTGGAATGCCACAGCGTCTACCTCTGAGCCTGCAGATATGCAGAGCAAATTTGCCCCAACACCAAATGACACAGTGGCAAAGAGGCAGTGTGCAAGGTTTGCAGATGCAAGTTGGATAAACAGAACGGCGTTAGCTATCCCAACGTGCATGGCTAGCCTTTCTGACAGTAGGTCGCTTCACGTCATCACATTAGTCTGTTCAAAATGTTCTGTCGTTTATGCGAGTAGGGGTTAAATATGCACACCAAACTAAAGAAAGACATTTGTTAATGAAGGCTGATAGAGGTGTGGATTTGATCCACTGCCAAGGTTTTGTAAAGATGTTCTGATCTACTGCTAGGTCATGGCTCTGTAGATGTAGCTCATTACAGGACATGTTGATCATGCCCTGCACTGGGCCAACACAGGGATATGTGCTACTAGCATATAGACATACAATTCTGGTGCGTACGCCTGACACGCTGCCAGTTTAGCTTAAAATCCATAGTGTAGGAGGCCAGGCAGAGTTGCTGTAACCATCTGGTCAGCCTTTTTTGCAAAATACAGATTTGTAAAACTTTTTTGATTTAAAAAAAAAAAAATGTTCTTCATTTTAAAAGTGCTAGTGATGATGATTCCACTGAAATTCAGAAATCATGAATCAGTACATTTTCCTCTGCTTGTTACACACACACACCCCCCAAATCACAAGATTGCAAATCACAATATTTTAGGCTGTAAGAATGGATTTTTAGTTCCTTTAATCAGTAGTTTCTGGCCTTCAGGATGCTCACGAGTGTCTTTGTAACAATGGAGGTTTTAACTGTCCTTTAAAACAAGCTGTACAACAACCTCTGGAACCCACGATGCCTGGTTTCTTTCTTAGAAACTTCGGTTTATGACTGAATTCTCTGTTGTCTAGTAAGATGCATGTTCAGAGTGAAGCCTCTCCCATGACTGGGCCCTTCTAAATACCTTCCCCATTGTAGGTTCTCTGGTATCTAATAATGGTTGAGATTAGGTCCAGTCTCTCCCACTGTGGAAGGACTAATAGGCTCTCCAGCTGCATCCACCTGCCCAATATCCTTCTCCCTTAGAAGAGCTGCCAAGGACAGAAATCCTGTATGGCAATGCAGCCTCATTTGTTCAGCTTGTCTTTCTGGTGGCCAAAAGTTCATCTGCACGATTAAACAGCCAAAAGCTTTAAAACTGGTGCAATAGAATTTGTAAATTTGTCTTACAGATGAAAGCAAGTTTTTGGTAGCCTTGTGAAAGGAAAATGACATTTTCAAATTGGATGTGAACCATATTATATACATCCCTTTTGAGCCCTTCTTTGAGTATTTTTTCACAAGCTACTGCATCCAGAAGGACACACTTAAACCCAGCTGATGTGTTTGACTGAGATAAGGTTTGCAAGATTTTAAATCTTTTTAATCCCATCGGGTGCTTCCTCTATTTAGAATTTAAAGTTTCTCATACCATAGCCAATTTAGCCCACAAGGCATGGTTACCAAAGCATCCCCTATAGAGTGATAAAAACCATTCTTTCCCTGTACGCATAGATTACAGTTTTGTTGAGGTACATCATTCTCCCTCTGAATCCAAGGAAGGACTGTCATATAAAGTAGAGCTGCGTTAGTTCAACCGGTTAAGAGAGCGCCCTGCAACAAAGGGTCATTATGGGTCCTGCCTTACTCTGCTGCTATATGATAAGGACCAGAGTAAATTAAATTTCCTGTGACTCACCTGCAATTGGAGGAAAATTTATTGCTTAGTGGCTGCTACAGCATATGGATTTGCCTCTCCCTGGGTACACAGACATGCAGTAAGTATGCAGAGTCTCACTGAGGGCTGTTGTGAAAACAGGCTGTTTCAGGGGCACCTGCAGCCTCCAGAAGGAAAAGGGAGTTAGCTGGGTAGTGTGGAAACTTCTGCAAATGGGTCAAAGAGTAGTGTTGTTAAAAGCCAGAAAGCAGGTGCACACAATGTCCTTTTTGAGTGGACGAACGGTGTCCATAGGCAGGCAAACCAGAGCAGCTCTCCTGCTCATTAATTCCGTCTCTCGTTCCACCATTTCCTGTTCATTAACTCCCTCCTGCGTTTCCCCTCTCTGCCAGAGCACATTACTCAGACTCAATCATTGTCTCTGAAAGGGAAGGGTGTTGAAAGAAAGAGCCAGAGCAAGACCTTGCATTCCCCACCTCTCCCAAGCTATCTTTCCTGCTAGAAAGAAATCGAACAAGCATTTTGCACTTCCTTGGAAAGGTAAATGTAAGCCAGGTTTAAGGAAGGTATGTGCCCTCCAGACAGGATTTACCTTTGTGCTGCTCATTCTGTCAAGAAAACTTGTTTTTTCTGAAGGGACTGTCTCACCCACCTCTGAATCTCACCCATGCTCTAAATCCTTCAGGAAGAAATAAACACAAAAGTCTGGTTTTGTTTTAACTGGCTTTCGTAAGGAGGACAATTTTGTTTTTTCTTGCTTTTTGTAAGTGTTGATATATTTTAAGTGGGACTGTTACGCTTGGCTGGTTGTGGTGGCAGCTTGATGGACTGTATGGACATACACGCAGATAGACTGTATAGCTGTCCTCTGAGGACAGTAAGTAGCAAACACCTCCCTTTTGATAGGTGTCCGTTGTCTTACCACAGTCCACATTTCTCAGTGCACTGCTGGACCATAGGGGTGTTGCCAATGGTCCCAGACCCTGTCCAGAATGGACATGGGGCCAGAGGACCTTCTCTTACACCACTCTTCAGATTAAGGAGTTGGGTATAGTGAGTCTCTGCCAAGATAAACAGAACTGTGTGCAGGGGAGGAAGGGTTTGTGGGCTAGAGAGCTCACACGCTTTGGCCACAAAGCCCTGTGTCTGTTGGGATGATACAGAGCTGCCAAGAAATACAGTGTGCAGCGTAGCTTTTTTATCCATTGCATTGACAGGCATCAGGAGTGGCAACGTCTTGTTAAGTATTTCATCTCCCTTTACCCAGACTACTTAGTACTGGACTTGTTTTCCACACACAGTACCATTGCAAGGGCTGGGACTGTGGAACCACAGTCAAGCCCCCAGCTTGAGCGAGCCCTGGTGTGTCCCAGTGTCGTGGTTTAACCCCA
>VZTV01082831.1:136-12959 GCA_013400875.1 Anhinga rufa | reverse complement strand
CAAAACAAAACAAAAACCCCCTAAAAAACTCCTAAACCCAACCTTCCTTTAAAATGGGAACTTCAGTGAAAGTTTCCAAAATAAGAGTCCTTGTATTCCTTTTTCCTTTTCCCTGAGTTACACTGAAGGTATATCACTACATGTCCTTTAAAATGTGAATTGCATGCAGGTGCAAGGTAATTTACAGGTAGTACTGAAGGCAGAATTTGGTTCTATAATGATCCCAAGTTTTCTAGAAAAGTTTCCTATTTGAAGAGGAGAGGGAGATTGCACGGTTGTCGCTAACAGGAGTTCCTCATCGGAGTTACTGCCAGTGCAGATACTTTAATGACAATTGATAACTGAATCAGAAAACACCCTTGAAAAAGTGATGAGGCTTTTTTCGCTTTCTATAATACATTAAGCCAAGTGTAATGGCTGTAGCTTCTAAAACAAACTCGTCAAAATGATGAAAGCACAGTTCAAAGATACATGGTTGATTTAATTGTGGAACTTGTCTTAATTTTTAGCTATTCAGTAAATGTTTTTTCCTTCAAGGCAGACCACAGCTATTCCTGTCAAGTTCATGTTAGGTACCTTCTTTCTTCGTAACAGTTCAGTGTGCCTTTGGATCTAAGGCTCTCTGGAATGTTCAAGAAAGGGACAAAGTACTGGGGCTGGAAAACAAAAGGAGTTTACCTTATTTCTGGAAACTGAACTTTATTTTATCTTCACGTAAACCTAGAGGAGCTGCAAATGTTTATATGACTTGTAATATTAAAGCACCTTTCACAAAATTAGGGTTTAAATTCTGCAGGAAAATATGATAAATCTCTCAAATCCCATTATCATATTGTATATTTCTTTTGTCTGTTTGTTAGGGGTTTTTTTAATTATTAACTTATTCTCAATACTGTTCTTTCAAGTTGGTTAATGCCATGACTGTTGAATATCCCTAGTGTGAACATGGAAAAAGGAAGAGGAAAGAATAATTAGTGCATGATACTGTCTTCATCATGTATTCATTAAATTTTGTTTAGATAATTAAGCTGGGGGTTAAAATTTAGCAACTGTTCTTATTTTCACAGTTGCTGCATTGTGCCAACACAAGCTTTAAGACAGAATTAACTTTTTTTTTTTGGAGCCAAGTCAACATCTTCTGGGGATCCTTTGCTGATCGTAGTATTTGAACAGCATTTTCTTAGAAAAATGATTCAAGTTTACATTCTGGAAAACTGAGTCACAGAGACTGTTTTCTTTGTGTGTATGTTTGTGTGTCTGACCAACAGCCAACATGCTTGCTAGGCCATGACAGTGGTGGGTGTATGGGAAAATTCTGGTTTGGAAAAGGGCATGTAGAAGTTTCTGCCAACTGAATCATTTTGCTCTTAGGAAAATCCCTCCTTAGAAGGGGGAGGAAGCAAATGTGGCAGAACTGGTAAAAATTCCCACCAGTCCAGTTACTTTCAGATTTACTGCTGCAGACATCAGCTTGCAAAATTGAGAGTTTGTTTCATTTTGGGATAGTATTACCTCTGCTCCTTTTCAACAGATTGTGGGAAGCCCATTGGAAGTATAGGGCTTAGTAGAGTGTGTTGTGTCAGAGAGAAGCAGTTTAGGCTTTCTTAATTTTGTTTTGGCTCTGCAGGATAATAGCAATATGCTATGGTTGTACAATACATTAGGGAGCTGAGAAGGGAAAAAAAGATCCTCTAGTCTTAGCATTTGACCTGGGAAGTTACATAATAAGCCATCAATTCTTCAAGCATCTATAATTACGTGATGATTCCAGCATCTAAGTGTCTCTGAGGACCTCCAGCCGGCTGACAATTTTTGTTTCTTTTATGTAGACAATTAAATATCAGCTTCGTATTTTTAAAACATCTTGACAAGTCATGTGTTTTCTTCTGCTTGAAAACAATCTTGGAATAACCATAGATTTATTAATGAATTTTGGTTATTTTATAATGCATTTGTAATCTTGTATTCTTTAGAAATATAATAATGTATTTTGTAGACCTGCATGGTGCTATTAATGCTTTTTGTTAGATGCAGCCTGAAAAAGGTAAGATTTAAAATAATAAATCCAGGAGAGGAGCAGAGCTGTCAATATCTAATAAATGTTATTGTACTTTCTTAAAGGAGAGCAGTAACACCTGTCTTTTGCTCTTCATTAGTTAGGTTTGATGACAAGGTTGTGAAGGGCTGAAACCTACATCACAGGCCTGAAAAAGGTTTGCTGGTTTTTTTTTGTTTAAATTTCTCATAATCAACCCTCCCATGGAAGCTGGTGTTCTCCAATAAGGATTTCAAAACTCTTCAGTGAATATCCTTTTTGGCATTGGGTCCCTGCACTGGTTGTCATTGCTTCAGTTCAAGTTTTGGAACGATATTTTCTGTAGAGTTTACAAAAACTGTATTTATTATCAGCACCCAGCTTAAGATAAGCCCTCTGACACATGGAGAGAATTTTGGGGCTGTCCTGTGCTGGGACAGGAGTTGGACTCGATGGTCCTTGTGGGTCCCTTACAACTCAGGACATTCTATAAAATATTGTCCCTGGACATTGTCCCTTATCCTTCATGGAAATTTTTAGCCAGATTACTCTCTTTCATCTCTAGTATCTTCACAGGCAGAGAAGATGAGAACACTGAACTGCTGTGCTGAGTATAAGGTTAATATCTGAGAGGTTTTTCAGAGCTGCATTTAACAAGGCAAGTTAGACCATAAGTGACAAAGCCATGTAAGGAACCCCTTCCCCCACATTGACCAGCGAAGAGTCACAGGGTCAGGGTACTCAGTCATGTCTCAGCCCTTCAATTTTTCAAGTGCTTGCACCCATCACATAAATTCCAGATTAAAGAAATACAAAGTTTATGGGACCTGGATTTGCTGTCTGTACTTTGCCTCCATAGTATATCTTAAAGCTTCCTGCTTTCAGCACCTGGCACCTATTGGCTAGCATAGTTAGGTCTGCAGTACAAAAGGTATTGCTGGCAGGTAAAAAACATTACTGCTGGCTAGCATCGAATCCACACTGAACATTGATGGAAGGGGAAAAGGTAAGTTACTGCTTTAGACTTTAAAAAGCATCATAAAAATCCAATAGAGGCAAGGAAAGCGAGCTGTCAGGAGACAGAGGATGATGAAGAAAATAATGCCATTATGCATCCTTTATGTTATGCTTTGTACAAACAAGCTTATTAATGTACAGGGTCATATGGCAATAGAGGCCATATGGCAATCTCCATTTTAATCACCCTTCTCAGTTTCTTGTAATCTGCAGAAGCTTTCGGGTTTAACTTCTTTACAGAAGGCCAGTTTTTATTAGGGAATTTGAGCATACTGGAGGGAAGTGATTTTTGTTTGTCAAAAGCAAAGTCTGTGCAACTATTTCCTAGTAGCTTAATGGATGAAAGGGTGTGTTGGAGGGAGGGAGATAAAATTCAGCATGAAAACAACCCATTCTGAAAAGCAATATAGAATGATTTCATTATTGTTGGAGGCCTTCTGGATTTGGATATGTATACAAGTAGGTTTTCCTTTTCCACCCATAGCTAGAAGTGGAAGAAACTAATGCCTGGATTAGATCACTGATCACTTACTGAACTTCATGGAACCATCCTAGATAAAAATTTCTTTGGTCACCAGTAAAGCATCTTGCTGACCCAAATGTCCTCATACATCTTCAGCATTTATTAGCGCTTCAAATCTTTTCTTCAGTAGTCCTTTGTTACTCACTTTCTCGTATATTATAAAACTATAGGAAAGAAATAAAGTTCTGAGATAATATAAGTTTTGAACCTTTATATTTGTCTCCTCTGAAGCTCATTGCCTTGATCCTGACATCATATTTGATAGACCAGTCAAATTGCTCTGAAACACTAGTCTTGGTGTGGTTTGCTGCCTCAGTACATGTCTTGGTACATCTCTCAACTGCTTTTTAGTTTACGACATTGATGTTAGATTATATTTTCCAGGGCATGTTAGTTTCTGGGTTTTTTTTTGTTTAGTTTTTTTGTTTGGTTGGTTTGTTTTTTGTTTGTTTGTTTTTTTCATTTCATAATCAAATATGCCATCTCTAGTTGCATGTAGTTTCATCATTCCCCAGCATTCAGCAGGCAGTGAGCTGAATCTTCTGTCACTTAGATGTTCTCACTTTGGTTTTGACTGGCATTTTACTAAGCCCCTAATAAATCCCATGCTTGGTTCTGTCAAAGCAGCCTCATCTGTGCACAGTGAGGCACAGTTTAAATTGCTATTAGTATAACTGCACAAAGGAACTAATCTTTCACTAAAACACTTCACCTTGCTCCCCATGGCTTAATCAAGATCTTTACACAGCTGTAAAGCTTGTTTTGGTTTACAGAGACTGTGACAGAAGATGAGTTGCTGTGCATCCCTCTGCTTATATTAGCGTTTTTAGCGAGTGTTTAGATTTGCTCTTCCTGAGACATGTTAGTCTTTAAACTCATTTAATACAATATTTTACATTGTTTCATGTCTTGGAATAGCTTCTTTCATAAAAAAAAAAAAATTCATTAACACAGTATGTTATTTTGAAAACTTTTCTTCCAAAGCTTTGAGAGAATTTTAGACTTTGCCCTGGGCAAGAGCCTAGTCAACCGCAAGAGGGTACAGGATGCTTGAAAATAGGAAAACACAGTGTTCACTTTATCCTTGTGGCTGACTCCCTCCTTACAGTGTAGCAGTTTGCATACTTCTTGACTTAAACTCCAGGAGTTTAAATAGCTTTCTGGGAGTTGTATAGTCTAGTATCTCTGTGTCTTTGCTGGGAAACAACAGTTGAAAAAAAAAAACACCACCACCACCCACTTTTTTTCTCTTTACAGTTTATTGTTAAACACTGCGATTTAAACATGTTCAATTCTAGTGATGCACTTATCAGTGGAAATAATGTAAATTGGTTCAAAAATGTAAAACTATTTAATGGGAAGCAGTAATATGGCAAGTCAGGCATTTATAACAAGAGACCACTTTGCTCTGCTTTCACTCTCTAGTATTCCTGTAGCTGTCTGGTACTGTCACTTTAATGGAAACAATAGAGGTAGAAAAGTTGTTGATTATTTGTGGATATAAGCGTGTATTTCAAGTGACTTCTGGGGTCTTGAAACCAAATCACTGTTGCTAAAGATAAACCTCTTTTGTTACTGACGCTGTAGGACTCATTGATCAAACTGAATCTAGGACATATGATGTAAAATGTCATCCAGGTTAGAAGTAGGATTAAGCATGGCTGATGCTCAAGTTGGAAGTGGCACTGTCAGAAATTCTTTCAGCTGTAATATGTGTTCAAAAGGAATAATAGACTATAAAAGACTATTTCTGTTTTTCTGTTGTGTATAATTGTAGCTAATGGCATGTTGTTGTCTATGATAGATATTGGCATAAAGGAATAGAGAAATGCATCTTCCCTTGTAAGAAGATTGTATCTTAGAGATGTGCTGTCTTGCAGCTTAATAGTTTAAATATTAATCCAGATGGCTTGCGCAGTAGGCCCTTTAAAAGGGGTGCTTGCTGACATATACTTTAGAGAAGAATTGTTTAAAGGAAATGTAGTTAGCTGGGGGTTGGTTTTGTTATTTTGCTTTAGTTGATTTTTATTGTCACACTTTAGATTAAGCCCTTATGAAAAAGAAACATATGTGAAGTTTTAGAAGGCTGAAGGTTGTCAGCATAAACCCTATCATAGAAAAAGGAGAAAGACAGAGGAAAAAAAGAAGAAAAGAAATAAATGTGGACAGGACAGAGTAGCTGGCCTAACTTCCATTTTCAGAAAAATACTGCAACAAATGTTCAGGCCTTGCAAGCACTAAAAAATAATACAGTGGTAAGTAGCAGCCCATGTGGAATTGTCAAAAAGAAATCATGTCAAACTGAAAATGACAGGTTAATAGACCTTGTGGCTGTAGAAGAAACAGTAAATGTAAGATGCTGTAGCTTCACTTCAGTGAGAGCTCTGACACTGTTTCCTGTGGCGTTCTCATAAGCAAGCTAAGGAAACGTGGCACCTGTAAAAACAGTGTGGGATAGAGGTGGAAACTGTGTAGTAGCTGTACATAAAGGGCTGGAAGAAAAGCAGCAAGGTGGATTTAGAGACTAGGTACTTTCCAGTAATAAGATTATTGAAGCATGGGAATAGGTTGGGAATAGGTTTCCAGTGACACTTGTGGTATTTCCATCCCCTGAGGCCTTTAAGAAGAGGCTAGATAAATGTACATCACTTGGGGTTTCAGCAGAGAGGTTCCAGCCCTCCTTCTGATGCTGAGAGATAAACTTAATCTCTTGAGCTCCTTTCAAGACCTATTTTGTATGGTATTATCTCAGAAAAGACTGGGTCACTATGCTCTGCTTTTCTTGCCAGCCAGCAAGTCCATGTGTGCACATGGTTTTATAGCTCTAACTGGTAACCAGAATAATGTTGGCTGTAAAGAAGAGAACTCAAGTATATTGGTTTTATCTCCCTGCTGTTTTTTATAGCAAACATAACAAGAAAAAAATCGAGATTATGAAAATCTTTATTAAATAACTTGGTTCAACTTCATTGTGCAAAAC
Organism: Anhinga rufa; assembly: GCA_013400875.1. Classification (NCBI taxonomy): domain Eukaryota; kingdom Metazoa; phylum Chordata; class Aves; order Suliformes; family Anhingidae; genus Anhinga; species Anhinga rufa. The sequence goes on along the minus strand of VZTV01082831.1, from coordinate 6,404 downwards.
TACCCTAAACAAAACTGAGCAAACAAAAGGACTTAACAGAGTGGGTAGCAATGCTTGGCTGTATATGACTTTTAAAAAATAGTCTCCATTTACTGATTAGGTGTGTGCATTTCACTGATGCTATATTTGCATGATTTATTCTCTTATTTATACTCATTTCATTCTCTGAGACTTTTGTTGACTAGGTAATGAACCAAATGAGTGAATTCTCTTGGATATGTACAGAATGTTTTCTCAGTGATGTACCCAGTAGTTTAGTTTTGATTGTACCCCTGACCATGTCAAATATATTATCCACATATTATTACAGTTCATTACTTTTCAACACCATCAAATACGACACATACTGAATTTTAAAGATTTCCTTTGTGAAAGCAAGTGCAAGTATTAAGGGACAAACTGCAATTATTCCACTCTTCTCTTTCCTTAAAATTGTCTGTATAATATTATTTCTGCTGTGCCATTCTGCACAATCCTTTTTGTTCCATCCACTATAGGAATATGGGGAGATTAGGAAATGCACGTCTGTGTCTGTGCAGTCTTTGTATCAGACGGTAACAACTATAGCCAGTAACAGTTTTCTTAGCATACACTGAGTATGAAAGAAGAATGCAGTAGTTATTCAGTCCCTTTATATGTTTAATTCTCTATTTTTAATTTTCACCTTCTACTATATTTCACTATGAAGCTTTAGTGCTTTGGAATGAATGCATGTGGGTATAGTCCCAAAATATTCAATATAATTAAAAATATATCTGCAACAAGGAATATTAATCATTTTTTGTTCCTTAAGAATTCTGCAAGGGAAGTGATAATGATTTACTTTCATATGCTTTAGTTCCCTCGATGCTAACACTTGAACAAAGATCAATATATTGTATATTTCTGAATGCAGCCTATTAATTTGTTATTTTAACATCTCACGCTAGTGGTCTCTCTGAGTTATCCTTGTTACTTTTCTCATAATTAGAGAAACTCTTGGAAGAATGTGCTTTTCAGTCCCCTGGAGGGTTTTTTGCTGCGTTAAATTTTTTTCCAGATAATGATCTGAAGTGAATTAATGATTAGTTCTATCAGTAAAATTTAACAAATGAGATGGGGGAGGAACAATAAAGATTGAAAAGTTAAATCAGTATTGCCAATGGGCACAAGAAACTACTATCAGAAATACATAAATACCGCCTTCTTACTCTGACTGTGACTATCCCTTAAAATATTATTTCTCCAAAGAAAGATTTTTCTTCCTTCCTTAATACTTTGTAATGGTTGTTTGGTTTTCTAAACCAAGTGCTTGCTAAATATACTTGAGATCATGGGCAGTGGTTACGGTTGGGGTTTTTTGTGGAGCAGTGGGGTGGGTTTTTTTTCCCCTGCTTGGTTCCCAATTACATGCAGATTTTTCAAGGGAGAGAGCAAGGTCTTAGCTTTCCTTAGTTGAACTACTGATCCTGCTCAAAGGGAAGAGGTGGCAGGCAAGGGAGCTACAGCTCCATGCTGGGAGCCTGCAGGTCAGGTGGGATTAATAGAGTTTGGCCCCATCAACAGGAGAAGGAAATTCCTGGGGACTGAAGCAGACTGGGCAGACCTTGCCTTATCACTCACTTGGCTTGAAACACGGACTTGTCTTGAGGACACAATAAGAAGATAGAGTTGTGTACAGATCTTTTGTTTTACTTTTCCGTTTTCATGGTCACTTTGAGTTTCTCTGTTCAAAGATGAAATATTCGAACTGCTGTTATAGTGAAGTTTGGCTTTTCCTGTGTTTAATGATCCTCCAATACTCTTTCAGAAGCTCGTATATGGAAATATGTGGGCAGCTACATCTCAAAGCTGTGGCAAACTTGGAATGCTCTCACACTTGGCTTCATTTTCTTGTTTGCAAGCAAACTCTTTGCCTTTGGGGAAACAGAATTTCTTCTCTCTGAATCTTACTAGTAGAGAACACAATGCTGTCTATGCTAGCTAATCCTAAATTTGGGTTTGCTGGCTGGTTATTTAGTACTTTACTTTCACAAACGGATCTCTGTGAACTCTCTGATTATGTTTGGCTACTGAAAGAGTTTTGAGGAAAAAGGGAAGAATTTTGTTCAGAGCTGCTTGTCCAGTACTCTCAGAGACAGTTAACACTGGATACCCTGTGGTCTGTGTGCCCCAAATCAGCACTTGACCACTTGTCTTCACAGCAACGAGGAAATTATACTTACCTCTGTGCTTGTGTTTTGCAGTGTCACCTGGATGCATCTGAAAGATAACCTAAAAGCACAACTACTGTGCTCAAAGTATTGGAATCATTCAATTGCACAGTGAACATTAAACAACAATTACTGTAGGTACTATCAGCAATCAGAGCGAGGCAGAGCAGTAACAACTCTGGGCTGGGGAAGAAATTTTCAAGTGCTGCAGATGGACCTACGAACTATGATGATTTATGTACTTGCTCTAATTGGGGCTTAGCCTTGACTTTGCTGTGCTTGGGTCATGCTTCATTCTTCAGGAGAGCAAATTATTAGATGTTTTATTACCAGATTCATCACTTCCAGTTGCATCACACTGAGAATTTGCTGATGACAGCTATTGATCAGAAATCTTAGTGTTCTCTCCTTCCTCTGATACAGAGGCACTGAATTTAAAATAGTAAAGAATCCAGTACTCCTATTCACATAAAGTGGTATTCTGCCTTTATGTGGCAATACCTTCCCTTAAGCCAGAGAGAGAAGAATTTTTCCCCCACTATGTCATTCTTAAAATTATCTTAAAATCTTACATCAGTTCATTAGGTATTTCTGTGCTACTTGTGCTACTTTTGTTTTTTAAATCTTAGAAGAACACTTATAAAGATAATGCTGCACACAGTTTCCCTAACAAGTTATGCAAGTCACCGTGAAAGGATTTTGCAGAATCACGCGATAAATCCCTTGAATAGGTGCTATTGATTTCTGAAGAGGTCTTGCTGGAAAAGGAATGTGCTGCTCAGGCCTCCAGAGGTGTTACAAAACTCACTAAAAGGACAATAGCACTGAAGAAGCAACAGCAGGAGAAAATCAATTCCATGGCTATTTTTTGTTTGTTTGTTCTCAGATAGATTATACAGGGGGGAGTATATGGATTAAGCTATATTATTTCAACTGGGGCTGAAAGTTGCTTTCTTTTTATATTGAGAGTTTTCTGATGTGCCTGTAATACACGTGAGCTGAGATATATTGCTGGGTAGATGTGGCGTACAGACTGTGGCTTGACTGATTCTTTATTTGGAGTGTGTGAACAGTGTTTCCTTACCAGCAAGTAAACATTATCTTTACAAAAAGAGTAATCCAGTCATGGTGCCAGAGTTACTTTAATGAGGAAGGTGTTTGTCTTATTCTGCCACCATCTCTTGTTTAAGGCAAGGACCATATGTTCTCTCAGCTCATTCATTTGCTCTCAGAAACTGTTTTGATTTTTTTTTAATGAAGGCATAGGAAAAGCATCATGTTTGTAGAAAGTAACCTTATTATTTAAAGTTATACCTTCTTCATACCTGCAAGTAGTATTTAATGCTTATATTGGTTCTATTGTGCTGAAAAATGAGAGGAGGAAAGGAAAAAGAAGAATTTGCTGGAAGAGTAAATGGATGAAGGTCCCAGGAAAACTAAGCTAAAAATCCCCCATACTTTATTTTAGACTTTCTTTAGAAAGGTCTCTGATGTGCTGTTGACTTGAGCTTAAGTCTCCATTCTGTTGTTTTGAGAAGCTATGGTTATTCCTTATTCCTCCTTGCCAGAGACAGCAAAGGTAGAGCACTGATTTTTAAATGAAGCTGAAGCTACCTTCTCCTTTCGTTTACTTTTTCCCTGTCATAGGTACTGTGCTAATTCCTTCACCTTTGGAAAGACAGTGTTATCCTCAAGGAATACGTTTTACCAAAGAGATGTGGTTTGGCCTTTTTCCTTCATACTGTGCTCTTTACAGTATGCATTTGGTTTTGTGTCTATAGCAGCAAATTTTTGAGTGTATTGTAATTTGTGTTGTTTGGGACTAGCAAGAAAATATTAGATGGTGGAATAAAAATGTTAGCTTTGACTTTTAATTTATGCTAAGGTTCATGAACCACAAGAATCCTTAGATCCACATCCCAGCTGACAACACACTACAAAATGTAATGATTTTAGTGGCAACTATAGAAATGTTTAAGCAGTTGAAACATAAAGACTAAGAAAAACAAGGCTCTGCAGAGAGGTCTTGACCTGTCTCTGGGTGCTGGCTTTTGGACTAACAAAGTCTATTGGCTTTCAATATTAGGTGTGGAGATATTTTTTATTATTATTATTGCTGTTGTTATTTGAGAAGTTCTAGCTCTTTCTACAAATCACCCATCTTTTTAAAAAATTGTCCAAGTAAGTATTGAATGGTAGTGCTAGAAGTATTACTTCTGCCTGTATTTCAAGAGCACCTAAAATATTTCTAAGGGATCTACATGATTTTGGAGCCTATTTTGAAAGTGTTTGAGGAGCCATATTTCACAGAATGGGGCTTTTAAAGTCTTGAGAGGCGCTTCTCTCTACTCATAGGCAATTGATGACATTTTAAGGCTGGTCCTTAGGCATGCTTGATTAGGACAACATATTCTACGTGTAGGGACTGATGTTCCAATTCGCACTGATAATCCAGTTTAAAATGTTGGAGTTTCCCATACACTTTTGTCCACCTCTCATGTATAGACATCTCTCATGTCTATAGTCAAATAGGAGTAATAATTTTTTTCATGTACGAAAGCTAGTCCAGAAAGGCTTCCTCTTTTATTAACATCTATCACGTAACTGCTTTCTTTATACTACCAATCTACTCTCATCAGAATTCCGCTAGATTTTTTCCCCCCAAGATATTTTCTTTCCATTTCTGTCCTCTGATTTCACTTCAGCAGGAGCTGCAGTCTTGTGTAAGCAGTCTTACTTCAGTGATAACAATGTAAAGGCTTTGTCCTGTCCCTTCCCCTCCCCCCATCCTCATATATGTATATTTTGTAAAAGTATTTGGAGTGGAAAATAGTTTTGCAAATTGACTCAAACCTTCTCTGGAAGGAAGCTGCCCATTTCTGTGGACTAGCTTCAGGTGCTTACTGGGAAGAAGGAATAAAGGAATCAATATATTCTTTCTCTGGATTCCTATTCCCAACTCTAGAATCATAGAATTGAAGAGTAATTGAGGTTGAAAGAGACTTCTGGAGGCCTCTAGGCCAACCCCTTGCTCAAAGCAGACGAAGTAGATCAGGTTGCTCTGGACCTTGTCCAGATGAGCTTTGAATATCTCCAGCTGCTCTGGACCTCTGCTCCAGTGTTTGACCACTCTCTGGTGATAAAAGGTAATTCCCTTGTTAAACCTTGTGCCTGTTGGTGCCTGTCCTTCAGCTGCACACCTGTGAGACAGCTCTAACTCTGTCTTCTCTACACTCTCCCATGAGGCAGCTTTTTTAAATGGGAAGACACAACTTGTAAACCAGTCGTTTTGATTAGTTTGTCTTAATTAGAACTTGGTGCTGTTTTGCTGAAATTCTCCAAGTGTTTATTCTTTGCATTTGTTTCAAATACTGTTATAAGCAGCAAATGTTTGCATAATAATTAAAGGTCAGTGTCTTATGGAGGGAATGTAAATACATATAAACCACTGTTTAAACAGCGCACCTGGTAGGCAAACCATTAAATGGGATTTAAATTGTACTGACACTTAGACAAGTATTTAGTAATAGTTCAAGGAAAGCCTTTCTCCTTAGTATTGACTGTAGAGGTCAGTGACCACAGCCACACAGTGTTACCTGAAAATGATGCTGCTGAATGATAACCAGTTGCATTTTCAGGTGCACTACGGCATGAGTAGCTAGGCAGATTTTTGCATAATACATTTGAGAAGGGGGCCTCTATGAAAGTATTCTGATGAACGAATAACATACGTAACAGAATGTTGGGAGTGAGCTCAGCAGTGGTGAGCTTGCAGGGCTTTGTCTTCCCTATGCCAGAAGGATGGTCTGCAACTCAGGGCAGCTCTGCAGGGAGGAGACTGGGGGTGATCATTGCCTACCCCTGTTGCTGGGGGCGATCGCTGCCTACACCTGTTGCTGGGGGCATGGCTAGCCCAGCCAGAAGTACCCAGGGAGGCTGCGCAGTTAAAAGGGGAAGTCAAGGCCAAACTTCTCAGATCTCGCCTCTTGGTGCTTGAGGTGGCTTGGCTGGCTGTGGAGCGTGGTGGAAGCCAACGGCTATGTGAGGCATAGAAGCAGCTTGCCCATTCTACAGCT
>VZTV01082820.1:347-15385 GCA_013400875.1 Anhinga rufa | reverse complement strand
TGGGGGTGGGGGACAGGGGAGAAAGACAAAGATACTTACCTCTAGGGAAAAAAGATGTTGTTTGTTGCATTTAGAACACAGGTTAGTCTGGGAGACAAGGAAGGGAGATTAAAATGGGGTCTAAAACTACTCTCTTGCATCCATGGTTTTTGGCATCCAGTAGAGTTATGAGTTTTGCTTATCAAAATTTCAAAGATATTTGTAGGTTTTACGTGAGCATAGGGGCATAGTGTATGAGCAATTGGAGAGGAAGGAATGAGAGATCAGAAACACAGTGACTAGTGAGAGGTGTTCACAGATGGGTACTTTTTTCCTTTATAGACTGTGTCAGCTCACTCTGATATGTAGTTTTTGCTTAGTTTTACATACATCATAGCTGTTTTGATGGCAATTTACTGGGATAAACTGTATTATATTCCTGAAAGCGCAGCTGTAGAATTGAAAGATAGTGGTGGTTCTGCGGAGAGATTGTTTACTACAGTAATAATAGAGATATGTTGTCAGATTCTACATTTCTTGCTCAAATATGGTCTTCATCCATTCAGTGTCTTTGGACTGTACCTAGGATGTTTCTGATGGTGAATTTTCTGAAGCTAGAGACTGCTAGAAGGCCAAGGTGGTTCTTGGAAGACACCTTCAAAGTGGCATCTTCTGGAATTGCTTATAATTGGTTAATGATTTTCTCTTCAAGCACTGAGTACAGTGTTATCTGACAGCTGTATTTCCCTTTGTGTTGCTCATGTATCTTTCAAATAAACATGATCTTTTTATAGAAGTGTACTTTTGGACTAAAAGTCTTTGGATAGTTGATGGTTCTTTGGATGGTACCACAAGATTTTTCTTCAGAGAGAATGGAATGGCATCTGAGGATGCCTGATTTGTGTGTGTGTATTTCAGATGATTGTGCGTTTATGGAGTTAAGTTTGTTAGTCTGTGGTTTTCTGTGCCATTTACAAAATTTTAGTTTGTAGATTACCATCTTTGCTGTTGACCTCAATACCTAGGAAAGGATCTTAATATAGGAGTATTTCAGAGGCAGTTTGACAAAAAAGTCATGATTATTGAATTTATAATAGCAATTAGGGAGGAAGTCCAGTTTTCTGGTCATGGTGATGAGGATGTTATGCATATGTCTTATGACATATGGGCCTGGTGGTACATATCTGATGGTGAGTAGTTGTTCTTTTATTTAGCTTTGAAAGCTGCTGCTTCTTTTTAAGATATGAGGAGGGGTTTGTGTGCCCAAAAGTTTATCTAGCATGTTCAACAATGCCAGCTGCCCTAATCCTGCTTCTGTCCTTAGACCATCTTGGTTCCAACAAAGTGCTGTGGGAGAAATAAAACCTTTTTGCCTTTCAAGCCTCCTTTTTCTTAGTTTATCTGCACTCAAGCTGACCTTTGCTAGCTCTGTTTCTAATTCTCCTCGTATACTCATTTTTAGTAGGGGATATATGTTGTAAGTAACCAAGGTCAAATTTCTGAGCCCTTGTATGTTAACCCAATGATTTCTAGCCCCCTTTAATCCTTTCCTACACCAGCAGCTGTAGTAATAAGGGTCAAGGGGCTGCTAGGGATTGAGGTCATTAGCTTTTGGGTTGTATGTATTCATTTTGTTGGTGTGTTTCACTGATCGGTCTTAATGGATATTATCCATTCAGTTGTATGGTATTAGAACAGCATTTGACCTTTCTAGCAACATGAATGTTTGATTTTTAAGTTTATTTTACTTTGACTATAAACTGGATGCTGCTTTTTAGATATGGAAAGAAATTGTCTTTCATTTCATCATGCTGTGAACTGTCTATATTAGGTTGAAAACCTCAACATTAATGTATATAAAGCCAGATCATGCTGAAGGAATGGAAAAACTCCATTGATTTCAATGAAATCTTTTAGGGCTCCCATTGATATTAATGATAATCTAATGGGAAAGGACTTGGATCCTTACTGTTTGCAACAAGTAAACTGCTAGGTTTTATAATACTGCTTAAACCAGCACCTTTATCATTGCTTCAGCATATGTTTATGTGATAGTCATATTTGTTTGATAGAACCACCAGAGTACACAGCCTGAATCTTTGGGTCTATTGCTATTTTGTAAATGTAGCAAAATGGTCAATGCACACTATCACAGAACATACAAGAAAAATAGAGAATTCATGTCCGTCAGTTTGTGTCTTTAGCTGCTCCAGTATAAATGCAAAGCTAAACTGTTAGATTCTTTTCTGCTCAGATTTCCATCACTACTCCCCAGGGAAAGGTAAGGACAATAGACATTAGAACATAACCTGAAAGTTGACAAATTTGTGCTTTTAAGCAGAAACAGCATATCACATGGTAGACCCCTCACTGACTGTGTCATGCTTTTAACACTCTTTCTTCTCTTGTAGTTAAAATAGTTTAGTTTATGCTTTAATGTTTGAAATGTTCTCAGCTGCTACTGGTGAGAAGCAATTTCTGCAGTGAGGAGGAAAGAGTTTATCATGTTTGGTGTTGCTTTTAGTGATATGGATGCGTGCTCACTAGGTATTGTACTGAGATCAGCTAACTCATTTCATTAAAAAGTCCTTTAGGTGGTAGTTATATTTGGTTACCACTGAGTTCATGTGGATCTGAACCAGAAACACAGAATTGAAAGGTTTTCTATCCTACTAACAATTTCCTGAGCCTTCCATTCTACTATATTAAGAGGGGTTTTTATAGAGTGGAAAAATGCCCCATCATAAAGCTGTAAGGTTAAAGCTGCAGCCCCTCTCCCTTCCCCAACACTCCTTAAACTATGGATCTTGTTTGCTATGGGAAGTGAACTGCAGGAGGAAGCCAGATGGCAGCTGTATTGAGCTGCTGCTTTGTTGTGCAGGATGGGTGCCCCTCCTCCCTTCTCCAAAGCAAATGTTGATTCACGAATGAGGGGTTTATATATCTGAGTGAGGGATTCATATGATTTTTTTGTAATGTCTGCTCTTTTAAAAGTTTTCAAAAGAAATTGATCCTGTGTTCATAATAAGAAACAGTTTGAGATGTATATGTGGCAAAGTTCTATAATTTTAAGGTGAACTTTCTAAAATGGTACACACAGCCATCGTTATTTTATTACTCTCAGTTAAACTGCCTGAAGTGCTGTACCAGCACAGCATGCTTCTTGTAAAACATATTCCAAAGAGAAAAATTGTTTTATATTTTATTTTAAGGTAAAATATAATTATTTTGTCAGGCATGGACTAAAACCGCAGAAATTGTTAAAATATTTTTAAATTAACAAATTGCTAGCCAGAGAATGTTTATTAAATTATAAGAGAAAGATACATTGGATGGACCTGATTTGCTTCCTAGAATCTGCGCCAAATCTTTCGGGTGTTTCATGGCACTTAAAAACATTTATTAAAATTCTACAATACTTGGAGGTTAATCATCAAGGCTGATTTTTTTTTTTGTATTTGCATTTCTTCATAAAACAAAATTGTGTGTGTGTATACTTTTAAACTGTTGGTAGACATTTTTGATTACTGTTTTATCTGTGATGCAGAATACTTAAGAGATTTAAACTTCCAAGTATGCCAAACTGGATCTTCAGCTAAGATCACACACGTACATAGTATAAGGTTTGGAGGATAATTAACTAGAACTTTGTTTCTTTCACTGATTACTAATATCATCTTCTTGTAAATCCAAGAACAATGAATAGTTGAAACGAGAGGAGCTCACCATAAGCACTTTTTTTCTAAATACCCAGTGCTGAATTCTCTCTGGCACAGTTGTCAACAGCATGTTCCAGGCTCTGTCTTTTGCCATAAACTGCATTCTAAACACAATGAAAATAGCATAGAAACGTAAGAATTAGGAAATTGTGTTATTAACAAGCCACATTTTTAACCACCATGGGGGTTTTATTTAGACTGCCTAGTGTGCAGAATGTGTTTTTTAATGTAAATAGCTACTAAGGAAAAATTCAGATCCTCAGATGAACATCAGAAATGATCCTTAACAAAATATTTTTTAAGATTATATACCAAATAAAGTAATGTGGTTTTCCCTGTTCTTTACTTCTTCTTTTGCTGTCTTTCTCTCTTTCTGATGTCAGTTTATATCTTTTAAAATGCAGATATAAGATGAGAGAAAATGAGGAATAACTCTGTAGTACAGGTGGAAACAGTTAAAAGAACTGGGTTGGAATGTTAAAACTGATATTCCTCCGTCTCAACATACCACATTAAAAAGTAGTTTGGGGTGCCTGGCATCTTCATGACTAGTAATATAAGTAAATATCAGCAGTATTCAGGATCATTCAGAATTGATGTGCATATGGTTTATATATAAATAAATAAATAAATAAATACGCATTCAATGCCTTTGTGCATATTACAGATACATAATAGGCAGACATATATGTTGAAATCTATGTTTCACATCAAACCTCTACAGTATGCTTCATGAGGGAGACAAGACCCATGTGTTTTGCAGAAGCTTTTAAAGCTGTTTCATTTATTTTATTAGCCTTTAATGAATGTAATTAGAACCCAAGTAATTAAATGCAATTGTGCTCAGTATGTTCCTGTTGTAAATTGCCCTAAACAATGTGCATGGTGTGAACAAATTTGTGGGATTAATAGAGGATAGATAATGTTTTTGGATAGTATTTCACACTAAACGGCCGCAGAGAGAAACAAAGAAGCTGGCGCAGTGTCATTAATCTTAGTCAACTGGCAGTTCTGGTGTAATTTGCATGACTTAGGCAGTGACACAAGATGGGGCTAGCTTGGGATGGGTGTTAGATCACTAGGATACATATGTATTTATTTCTCTTTAGTACTCTGATTTATAAGTAGAAAGAAGTTTGTTTGAAGAAACTGATTCATTCTGTTTTCATCTTTGTTTTTACCTTAGATTAATAAAATTACTGGCAGTATATTGTATGTGTTCCTTTGTTTTTATAGTTAGCATATTGGTTTATGGATATTAGAAAACATCTGTGCATCCTTGTCATCACAGAAGAAACGCAGATGTGCTGTGATTGGATAGTGTGTTGCTTAGTGGAATAGATTTTCTTTCTTCACTGTGTCTGATGTGTCTTGTTTCCTAGCTTAAAAAAACCCCAGGATACAGTAAGATACTTCCAAATTAGTTTCTGAAAAACCTTATAGTAGTTGTATTAGGATATGCATTTTCATTCTACATTCCCTTTGTCCATATTTTTTTCTAAAAATCATCGAATGCATGTAATCTGATTGAGCAGAAGTATAACTCAACAACTGTAAAATACTTCTTATATTTTAGTAGACTAATAAATTCTTACAAAATAGCAGTGACCACTGTAGTTAATTTTCACAAAAATTTTTAAATTTCTTGGTCTGGGTTAGTTTAAATGTTCTTAAACTTACAGTTGGCTGGAAATGTCTGTCAAAGTGAACTGATTTGCTAAAAGTCTGAACAGAAATTTCCATTAGTTTGCAATATTAGAAGAATGAGTAAAAATTAATTTGAGTCTTGTTAGATGAGTGTTTCTGTCCCAGGCCCTAAAATTGTTTTCAAAATAGTTCCCATAGAAAGCTAAGCTTTCTATATAGGTTACGGTCCTGTTTATGAGAAATGGGACCATTGTCCAAAATTGATCTTGACCCAATTCTTGACACTAAAATCTTTCTAGAAACACATTTAGTTGTATATTATCCACTGACTGTTTTGACTAAAAACTGTGCCAAAAACATATGTGTTGAACTTATTAATGTAATATCTCTGGAAGTAGTTACTCTGTTAAATACGTTGCTTATGCACACCTGATCGTGTTGTTATTCTATATTACCATTATGTTAACTCAGTTGTGTAGTAAAATGGAATGATGAGTAAACTGGGGATCTTGAGAAATGTTTGAGAAATTGCAGTCCTGACAGATAAACAGGAAGGGATTACTGCTTCAGTGGTATCGGTGGATCTTTTAATTATAATTTTCAACACAGGAAGATTGCACTTAACCGTCTGAGGAAGAATGAGGTAGGGCATTCTGAGGCTGCTTAGCCAAGTAGTCACCTGTTGTGCACATCCTATGAGCTATTTTTCTTATATATCTAAAAAAATGTATATTTAATTAAAGTTTTTTCATCCATTTAAAAATTGCATCATTAAATACTAATAAGAAGGAAATTAACACAAAATTGCATGGGCAACCTTGAGTCCTCTTAAATGGGTCGATAATAATAAAATGCTTGTGTTTATATTACTGCATACATAACAATATTGTAATAATTCTTGTAATACTGTAAGATAATGTGTAAAATATTGAATAGTTTACTACAGCACTGAATAAGCACTGATGAATAGCCATGTTTGTCTGCTTACCATGTTGAAATACAAAGTGCTGATGGAAGTGTGGTAATGGTGGAAGGCAAACAGGTATATTCCACTGAAACATGAAACCAGCACAATTTTTACACAAAGCTTTATACGGCATGTAAACACATATACCAACAATATTGTTAAATATAACAACAAACACTGACAATTAAAATTTTCAGGCATTCAATTAGGCCACCTAAATCTGAAGCTGAATTGACACTAACCATCTTGTCTCCTGAACTATGAGTAAACAGTGCAAAAGTAACTGAATTTGGATTAAACATATTAATAATTCTACCTTTGAGGAAAAAAGTGTTAGCCGTCTATTGGTAATGATGAAGAGGGTTATGATGACATTAAAAACAATTTGCTTGTAGCAGTTTGGGAAAATATAAAATGCTTAAGATACAGCATGTGTTCTACTGTGGATTTTAATACAGAAAAAAAGCATGTTAGGACAGTAGAATACAATAAATGGAAACTGGATGGATGGCCAGGCCCAGAGAGTTGAGGTGAATGGCATTAAATCCAGTTGGGGGCTGATCACAAGTGGTGTTCCCCAGGGGTCAGTATTGGAGCCAGTTCTGTTTGATATCTTTATTAGTGATCTGGATGAGGGGATCGAGTGCACCCTCAATAAGTTTGCAGGTGACACCAAGTTGGGCAGGAGTGTTGATCTGCTCGAGCTTAGGAAGGCTCTGCAGAGGGATCTGGACAGGCTGGATCGATGGGCTGAGGCCAACTGTATGAGGTTCAACAAAGCTGAGTGCTGGGTTGGCACCTGGGCCACAACAACCCCATGCAACGCTACAGGCTTGGGGAAGAGTGGCTGGAAAGCTGTCTGGCGGAAAAGGACCTCCGGGTGTTGATCGACAGCTGGCTGAACATGAGCCAGCAGTGTGCCCAGGTGGCCAAGAAGGCCAACAGCATCCTGGCTTGTATCAGCAATAGTGCGGCCAGCAGGAGCAGGGCAGTGATCGTGCCCCTGTACTCACTGGGCACTGGTGAGGCTGCAGCTTGCATACTGTGTTCAGTTTTGTGCCCCTCATTGCAAGACAGAGATTGAGGTGCTGGAGCATGTCCAAAGAAGGGCAGCAAAGCCCGTGAAGGGTCTGGAGAACAAGTCCTGTGGGAGTGGCTGAGGGAGCTGGGGTTGTTTAGCCTGCAGAAAAGGAGCTTGAGGGGAGACCTTATGGCTCCTTACAACTACCTGAAAGGAGGTTGTAGTGAGGTGGGTGTTGGTCTCTTTTCGCAAGTAACAAGCGATAGGACAAGAGGAAATGGCCNCATTATGTTAACTCAGTTGTGTAGTAAAATGGAATGATGAGTAAACTGGGGATCTTGAGAAATGTTTGAGAAATTGCAGTCCTGACAGATAAACAGGAAGGGATTACTGCTTCAGTGGTATCGGTGGATCTTTTAATTATAATTTTCAACACAGGAAGATTGCACTTAACCGTCTGAGGAAGAATGAGGTAGGGCATTCTGAGGCTGCTTAGCCAAGTAGTCACCTGTTGTGCACATCCTATGAGCTATTTTTCTTATATATCTAAAAAAATGTATATTTAATTAAAGTTTTTTCATCCATTTAAAAATTGCATCATTAAATACTAATAAGAAGGAAATTAACACAAAATTGCATGGGCAACCTTGAGTCCTCTTAAATGGGTCGATAATAATAAAATGCTTGTGTTTATATTACTGCATACATAACAATATTGTAATAATTCTTGTAATACTGTAAGATAATGTGTAAAATATTGAATAGTTTACTACAGCACTGAATAAGCACTGATGAATAGCCATGTTTGTCTGCTTACCATGTTGAAATACAAAGTGCTGATGGAAGTGTGGTAATGGTGGAAGGCAAACAGGTATATTCCACTGAAACATGAAACCAGCACAATTTTTACACAAAGCTTTATACGGCATGTAAACACATATACCAACAATATTGTTAAATATAACAACAAACACTGACAATTAAAATTTTCAGGCATTCAATTAGGCCACCTAAATCTGAAGCTGAATTGACACTAACCATCTTGTCTCCTGAACTATGAGTAAACAGTGCAAAAGTAACTGAATTTGGATTAAACATATTAATAATTCTACCTTTGAGGAAAAAAGTGTTAGCCGTCTATTGGTAATGATGAAGAGGGTTATGATGACATTAAAAACAATTTGCTTGTAGCAGTTTGGGAAAATATAAAATGCTTAAGATACAGCATGTGTTCTACTGTGGATTTTAATACAGAAAAAAAGCATGTTAGGACAGTAGAATACAATAAATGGAAACTGGATGGATGGCCAGGCCCAGAGAGTTGAGGTGAATGGCATTAAATCCAGTTGGGGGCTGATCACAAGTGGTGTTCCCCAGGGGTCAGTATTGGAGCCAGTTCTGTTTGATATCTTTATTAGTGATCTGGATGAGGGGATCGAGTGCACCCTCAATAAGTTTGCAGGTGACACCAAGTTGGGCAGGAGTGTTGATCTGCTCGAGCTTAGGAAGGCTCTGCAGAGGGATCTGGACAGGCTGGATCGATGGGCTGAGGCCAACTGTATGAGGTTCAACAAAGCTGAGTGCTGGGTTGGCACCTGGGCCACAACAACCCCATGCAACGCTACAGGCTTGGGGAAGAGTGGCTGGAAAGCTGTCTGGCGGAAAAGGACCTCCGGGTGTTGATCGACAGCTGGCTGAACATGAGCCAGCAGTGTGCCCAGGTGGCCAAGAAGGCCAACAGCATCCTGGCTTGTATCAGCAATAGTGCGGCCAGCAGGAGCAGGGCAGTGATCGTGCCCCTGTACTCACTGGGCACTGGTGAGGCTGCAGCTTGCATACTGTGTTCAGTTTTGTGCCCCTCATTGCAAGACAGAGATTGAGGTGCTGGAGCATGTCCAAAGAAGGGCAGCAAAGCCCGTGAAGGGTCTGGAGAACAAGTCCTGTGGGAGTGGCTGAGGGAGCTGGGGTTGTTTAGCCTGCAGAAAAGGAGCTTGAGGGGAGACCTTATGGCTCCTTACAACTACCTGAAAGGAGGTTGTAGTGAGGTGGGTGTTGGTCTCTTTTCGCAAGTAACAAGCGATAGGACAAGAGGAAATGGCCTCAAGTTGCACCAGGCCGAGTATTAGGAAAAATTTCTTCACCGAAAGGGTTATCAAGCATGGGAACAGGCTGCCCAGGAAGTGGTGGAGTGAATACCACCATCCCTGGAGGTATTCAAAAGACATGTAGATGTGGTGCTTAGGGACATGGTTTAGTTGTGGACTTGGCAATGCCAGATTTACAGTTGGACTCAATGATCTTAAGGGTCTTTTCCAACCTAAATGATACTATGATTCTATGAAATATACCACTGAGTATTTAATGTCAGCTGGCTAACTTTAATTTTGATGCTTCTTGACTTCCAAATAATTAACTTGAACACATTCTTCATGTTGTTTCCTATAGAAGTCTAAATTAAGAAGTCCTGAGTATTTAAAGTAGTTTTCCTCCATAACCTTCTCATTTTAGAAGTACAATTAGATTCATAGTTCTGAGTCTTCAGTCTGTAGTTTTAGGCCAGCATAACCTGACTCTACCCAGAGAATTATACTGCTTTAGACAGGTTGCAGTGAAGTAGAGAATGTGGTTCTTTTTATACAGGAGCACAGTCCGTAATTTTTTTCTGTTTATGTGATACATAGTTATGATTATCAAGTAATCTTCAGTGTCAACAAGTGCTACTACACTTTAGCCTGCATACTTGTAAATATGATTTTATCTTTCAGTAATGCAAGTTCTGAAGATGCGCGCAGAGGACTAGCTACTGTAGAGAGCTCTGCTCACATTGAGATGTAAGAGCTTGAACTCAACTTGGTTATTTTTCTGTCAGCTCTACAGCTGTCTCACCATACTACAAAACATTCTTGGCACTGTATCTTAGCCAAAATATCTTTTGGGGGCATAATTCAAAACAGACCAGTATGTTAATCCAAATGTTAAGTAATATTTAAGAAGGCTCCTACCGGCATCCATGCAATTGAAACAATATGGATTTACCTCTTTGCTTTGGCTCAGCAATTACATGTTATTCTTCTCTCTTGTGGAAAAAAGCACTATTGTTATTTCTTTGATGATCAGTGTAATGTGCAAAACAGCAAAAGTAATTAATTAACAATTCATGAAAGTAGTTGACTCCTATTAATATGCCATTGACCCAAGCACCACTGTTCAACATTTAAAGACCAGGGACCATAATATTTATTATGAGGTCAGGCATATCGATATAACATTAAAATGAGTCACATTTAGTACACTGCATAGTAATTATGTTAATGCAAAAAGTATCACTGTTGTGTAGATTTTAAGTGGCAGAAAAGTTATGTGATCCAGATTTTCTTATTAGACAATTATGAAATAATGTAGAGAAGATTATTTGCTTTGTTGCACAAATGTTAAGGCACAATGGTCTGCTTACCTGAACCAATGAATTCTGTAGGAGGCAGAGTTTCTCTTTTCTGCTCTTCAAATTATTAGCTTATTTATTTTTAGATAAAGTTTGGAGAACTTCATCCTTCTGATCCATTAGACCCAATTGCTATAAGATGTAGACTTCTAGAAGAATAATGGAATTTCCTAAGATTGTTTTCTGTTGTATTTGTTCATAATGAAAATCTTACACTCCCTCCTCTCTACATGGCCCATTTCTTGTTCTGCATGTATTTAGTGTCTGTTGTTCCATTAAATGGAATTTTTTTGAGAGTAAGAGGTTGTGGGGAAAGAGACAGGTATATCAGACCTGTCTATTTATAATCAACAAAGCTGTATTTGGACATGACTAAGTTTAAAATTTAGGCGTGAGACCAAAATAGAACTGAAACTTGAGTTCACCTTGCTCTTACTTAACAATAGTAATTTTTTCTTTTGGTAATTCTATTGCTTTGGATTGTATCCACTGTATTTCAGTTATCAGATTGAAAAGAAGCCTGTCCATTTTTTATTCTAAGCAAAACTCTAAGGATAGATCCTGAGTAAAATATAATCAAATTGGAATACCATTGAGAAGCTGGGTTTAATTTTGGGCATTTCTAGATGTGTTATGTTAAAATGGTATATGAAAGTGTCTGGGCTTGAGTTCATTCTACTCTAAAACCTAATAATATTTTTTTAGGTATGAATTCACAAAAGCAAAAATGCAAACCTTAAAGAGATGAAATCTCCCAATTTCCTGTTTAAAGATCCTTAGAACTTATATGTACAAGACAATTCACAGATCTCCCTTAATCATGTGATTAATTCTATCACAGTTTGAGGTAAATGGGAGAGATAATTCCTTATTACACATGAAGAAGCTGAGACACTGGCAAGATCTTCCTAGATTCCACACTGACTCAGATGTCCCAGTACTGTTCTAATTCTTGTTCTGCTGCTAATTCTAAACTCAGTGTTCACATCTCTGGTTTTACCTAGTTAAGGATTTTATATCTGTTCCCAGGCATTTACACTAAAGTGGCTTTGAGGAGATGTGAAAGCTATAGCAAGGGGTGTTTGCAGCTTACTAAGTTTGAAATAAATAGAATACCTAGGAATTTCTTGGTGATCCTAAGTGGTAACACTTTGTGCCTGTATTTTCTGGAATCAACAACATAATGATTGATACTGTTTACAATATTGTAGCAGTGGCCAGTTTTGTTGCTGACCTAAGTGGGCAGATTATTTTGACGTAGTTTTGTATTCACATTGAATTAGTCTGGTACCTTGAGTTGCTAGCACTGTTTCATTAACTCCTTTTCAAAATTCATTTTAAGACATTAACTTATGTGTTAGATGTTATTTCTTATTATTTAAACTTAGGTTTAGATTTCATTCTATTACTAGATATTAATATTATTAAATTATATATGTTATTAGATAAATATAAAAAAAGAGATGTCCTGACTGAATAGCTAAAAATGCTTGAATCATTCCCCATTGATCTAAAATAGGTGAATCTATAGAACTTGCTGGCCACTGCAAAGATCGTTTCCTTCTCTTGTCTTCAAAAAATGGGTGTGATAAAAATGGAAATGCAAGAGGTTGCAGTGTGGTTTTCAACTATATTGATATTCCAAGTGCTCCTGCACCTTGCACGAAGGGCAAATGGAATAAATAATACTGAGCTATATTTGCTTAATGTTGTTAATATTGGAATTTTTGTTCCACCAACATGGTATTTAGATGTCTACATGCATGTGCACACATACTCACAGGAAGAAACAGACAGCATTTACTACTGTGCTGAACTGTGCTATAGTGAAAGCTGTGCTTCTGTAGCAAGCAAATTAGGAAAAGTTTTGAGGCAACATCCAATACCAATTTAAAGCAGCTTCCTGTTTCATTTATTTGTCATCCTTCAACAAGCAACAGTCCCACTGGGATGCATGAATGTAAACAGTTCAAAGGACACTCACATCTTTGTGACCAACTACTTTTTTTATGTCATGCAGGTTCAAAACATTGATGTTGTTTTAATATGCTTGGACTGAAAAATATTGACATAGGTTTCTTGAAAAAGCCCATTTTTTTTGGTGGAAGAAATAGATTTATCATTACAAAACTCACTGATTTTTGCACAGGAATGAGGCTCTTTAAAAAAGACTTGGCAGGGGAACCATCATAGTTAAATGTTCACTGTGTTTACTTTTTATCATAAAATACAGACCTTTCCCTTTCTGTTGATCTGGTACAGTACTATAATTGAAAACAAAAGTTGCATGCTCAACACACAATTCCAGCTCCATCGTGCTTCTTTCTCTATGCTAGGAGATGGCAAGACACAACCACTGGTATCTTTGCTAGTAATTAATGAAATCTGTTAAGGGGAAAAAACACTACTGGAAGTATAAATCTTAGTATATTATTCAACATATTTTGCTTATACATTAATAAGCTGTACATATTCCATATAATAATTATATGGTATTTGTTTGAAATATTTAGCTTAGCAAGCTAACAAAAAGCAAAAATTCATACACTTTATCATAATTATGAAATACTTGCCTCATCGTATATACTTATTTTCAAAGTGGAATTGCTTTCTTATATTAAAAAGTTCCCAATTAAATTAAAAAATATCTTTGTAGTCTGTGCTATAAGTAAGGCGTGGACAAGAATATGAGTGAATGTCAAAAGGTGCAGAGCCTATTTTCTCTGTATAAATTTCAGCCCAGCTCCAGTTATGCTTTTTGTTGTACTCGGAGATGAATAGAATAATATGAATGGAGCTAGTTTTGACTTTCATGTTTTTGACTTCCAAATAATTAACTTGAACACATTCTTCATGTTGTTTCCTATAGAAGTCTAAATTAAGAAGTCCTGAGTATGGTTTTTTTTAGGCCCAGGGCAGAATTTTCTACAAAACTGACAAAGGTCTTTAAATATCAGTTGTCTGTTGGCCAGGGTTTTGTGTTTTCCTGCTGTCTGACTATATCTGGGTCTTTAATCTGTGTCACCCATCTCCCAAGTGTGGGAAGCTGAACTTCCCACCTAGTCACATGAGTGGGGGGGTAGCTTTTTTGCTCCTCTGTGAGCTATTTGGCTTTTAATTAGTCCAGCAGACAGATTAAAGAGTTCAGCAGTGAGATGTTCACCTGAGGTGTCAGAAACCTAACTCTGAATTTCTGGCTAGATACCACTGTTATCTGTTATATTGCCAGCGGTGATTCCCATTCCCTGAAGTAGCTGCTTCCAACTCTTGTGTCCAGCTATGTGCAATTTTGAAATGTCTTAATATTACAACTAATGTATTACATTTGGAGAGCTGCTGTCTTAGACACAGTGGGATAGTTCAAGCACAGAGAGCTTGAGACAGTTGCTCAGGATAAGCAATTACTCAGTGTTAGGTCACACATTTAGGGTATTGCAAAATAGTGACCCCAATTGCACCTGGTCTTATAAGTGTTAGAGGAGTGTTCTAAATTTATATATCAGACTCTTACTGATTGACTTCAGTTAACACCTTTGACAGCTATGCTGTGCTTAAGATTACTTTATGCCAGTGGCTCATCACAAAGCTACGACTATAATAGAGAACTTGTTAGGCTACCTGCTTGCTTTGATGCTCTTTTAAGAAATTATGTGGTATTACTGCAAGAGATAGTTGGTTTTTTTACTATGTTTTGTATGATAATTTTACCATGCTATCGATTTCAGCCCAGTAATAAACTAATACCGAATTTTTACCTATTTTGAGAAATAAAACAGGAGTACGATAATTGTCAATTTTCAGAAGTACTGTCTGACTATTCTCCTTAATTTAATGGCTTCCTAGGACAAAACCCTTTTATTATTTATAGGCTTACAGCTGTTTTGCCTCAACTTCTAACAGCATTTTGTTTCAGTAAATTTAATACTCAAGTACAGTGCTCTACAACCCATTGGTCTGAAAGAGTACTCTTGCTGCTTTGCCAGATTTGTCTCAAGATCAAAGGTTTGAACTCTCTCTTAATGTTGAAATATATACATGGGTCTACTCTTTCCAACCTTTGCCATTCTTGCTCAAGGGTGTTAGAAACACAGATTAAGCCTGATGAAGAGCAGTGGTTCTCCAACTCTCATTCTTCAGAGCTGTAGAGTAGGCAACAAACCTTGAAGATTTCTTGTAGCACCTTTTCTGGATTTTATCACTGTAGAAAATAGTATAACACCCACTGGAATTTGTGAAAGTCTTTCCATTGATTTTAGCATACAG
>VZTV01082812.1:0-11165 GCA_013400875.1 Anhinga rufa | reverse complement strand
AAACTTGCCTGGAGGCATACTGCCCTGCGTGGTAGTTCTGATATATTGCAGATACGCAAAATACTGTTGGGGTTTTTTTCTTAAAATGTAAAGAGCTTTTAAAGAGAACATTGAAGGCTTGAGAAATTAGATATGAAATGTAACTCCTTAAGCTTTCATACATCCTGGTTTCGACCAAACTTTGCATGGTACAGCCAATTTCAAACCCAGTTCCACCAGCTGGTGAGGTTGAAGCATATAATTTCAAGACAGCTCCTGTTAGATCCAGAGCAATTGGCACAGGTTTCCGTGTAAAAAAATTTCAGTTAGAATATCACATGGAAATCTAAAGGAGGAGAAAGAGTGTCGTGGAAGAGATTCATGATTTTCAGTACCTCGAGGCAAGTACTGTGTTTTCAGGAGTGTAAAGTGTCTCTAATTGTTCTACTACAGAGATTCTGACATCTAAAGATTATATCTAAAGATTACATGCAAAGTGGGTAACGTCTCTAATGTGCAAGCAAATCAGAGTTGTACAAAGATCTGTATTGCTGTTATCGTAAGTCCAGTACCGAGCATATTTTTATTATTATGTGAAGACTAAGTTTCATTTGAATGAGATTGGTTCAGCCTTGATTCACTGAGTATATTACTAACACTTCAAAGCAAGACAGCAACCTTACAGAATTTCTTACAGGTGTGATTTAAGTACAGAAAGTAGATTCAATCCTTTTTACTGAAATAACTTGTAAGAAAGAAGAAAGACTTGATTTGATTTTGCTTGAGAACTCCAGCTGTCTTGGTAAGAATTGTGGTGTTCTGATTTTTTTTCCAGGTAACATCATTACTAAGACGTGTTTTGCCTGAGGTAACCCCTAGTCGCCTGGCTAGTATTATAGGAGTGAAGTCTCTTCCACCAGCAGATATAAGTGATATCATTCACTCAACAGAAAAAGGAGACTGGAATAAACTAGGTATCTTAGACATGTTTTTGGGATGCATTGCCAAAGCTCTCACTGTACAGCTAAAAGCCAAAGGAACCACTATAACAGGGACAGCTGGCACTACTGCAGGCAAAGGAGTTACTACAGTCACACTTCCGATGATCTTCAATTCCAGGTTTGTTTAAAAATACGTATATATTCTCAAGCTAAAGGCAAAAAAAATTACATTCTTAGAAGTCAGTTATGTTGTCTTTTATAATCTCTGCTTTATAAATGGAAAAAATTGTATAACAATTTGACAGTATGAGTCCTGTTATTAGTGAGTTTGTTTTAAAAAAAAAAAAACAAAACGCAACCTACCATATGCTGAATATGTACACTATTTCTTTGTAGTTTGATTTTGACAAGCAGTAACTAATTACTTGAATTTACTTCATGTATTACCATATGTCCTTTGCAGCTATATTCGGCGAGGTGAAAGCCACTGGTGGATGAAGGGTTCAACACCTACACAGATTTCAGAGATCATTATTAAACTCATTAAAGACATGGCAGCAGTAAGTTTCTATCCTTTAAATGTGTGGAGGGTATCCAAATATTTCTGATAACGAAGAGTACGTTTTTTCATTACTTTCTCTTGGTTAGTATTGGGTTGGGCTGTTAAGTATGAGTTGGTCTCAAGAAGAAAAAGGTAGAGTTTAGGCCTAGGAGCAGTAGGAACTGAGTTCTGATCCTGCTAAACAGAAATCCAGTTTTGAAGTATGCTTTTAAATAAGTCACTTGTACCAGAAAATTAAGAAGCAAACAATAATTGTGTATCATTTTCTACATTGTTAATTTAGAAGCCTAGTTTTTTTAAGCGTTGAGCACTCAGAACTCCAATTGAAAAGTACAAAATGTCTGTGGAGTAAGATAAAAGTGCTGTTTTCACATAACTGTATGTAGATTCTTTTATGTGGAGTTTCTGGTTAAGACTGGCTTCTTTCAGTCTTACTGAAATCTACATTTATAGTTGTTTATTACTTTAACCGTCTGGGTTGAAATTTTCCATAGTTGTATCTGCTTCAGGCAATTTTTTTGGCAGAAGAATTTGATGAAAAGTGATTCAGTTATTTCCCAGAAACAATATTGGGGGGGGAAAAAATATATTTGTATGTGTTTAGTTGGGAGGTTGGGGTTTTTTTCCTTAATTCTGTACCTGTTCCAGTGCAATGCTCTAAATGACTCAGATTTTCCTCTGTGATTACTGTTTGAAAGCTGTTTCAGTATGTTCAGCTTCGGAGTCCTATTTTCTAAACCATTCATTGTGCTTAGATTAACGAGATCCCTTCTCAAAATTGCTGAAGCTGGATGGAAATCCTCTGCAATTGCTACTGTTGATTGAGCAGTGGAACAGGCTGCCCAGAGAGGCTGTGGAGTCTCCTTCCCTGGAGATATTCAAACCCCACCTGGACGCGGTCCTGTGCCCCCTGCTCTAGGTGTGCCTGCTCACGCAGGGGGGTTGGACAAAATGATCTCTGGAGGTCCCTTCCAACCCCTACCATTCTGTGATTCTGTGTGATTGGGACTAAATTCATGCTAAAGTATTCAATAGCCAGACAGTAAGGACCCTCCTCTCCTCTTGTATGAAGTAGAGATCTGAACTTTATTCCCTTTCATTCTAGATGAGGGAGACCTGACGGAGGCCATTCAAGAGTTGGGAGTACTAATGTTTCTTGATTATGTTTTGTAAGGGACCTCTGTCATTTAGGCATGCTCAAAACATATTTGGGGGTTTGGCCATTACCCAAAAGAAGGTGGAGGAATAGAGGGGTCCTAGTTTAAAAACCTTTCTTTGAGGCTTTTTAGAGCTGCTAATTAGCAGTAGGGTGACATCAGTCTTATTAACCACTTCATAAGAGTTAAAAATAGGCTTCCTTTCACTTTTTCAACATCTGCAATACACAGGTATCTAACTCTCAGTTAGTCACTGTAACTTCTTTTATAAAGTCCAGTGAGTCTCAATTATTTCTGTCACTTTCAGCATGAGGTTTAGAAATATAGATTACATTAAGAATGTAAGGATTCACCAGTCTCTGAATCAGAAACTTTCAGGTATAAGTCAGTGCCATAGGCTCAGAGTCTTTAAGGTACATTTGGAAAGTATCCTACAATTCTGATGTCTCTTCTGTACTCATCTATATTTCTTTCAAATATAGACACTGGGGTGAGTATTCAGAAGGCTGAGTTAGGCAAGTGAAGCTGGTTTTCCAGGAACCCACTGTAATCTGTGTGTTATTCACAGTCACTTATTTGTGCTCCAGCTCTGCATCTTTCCTTGTTGCAGGGGGGAGCACTGGCTGGCTTTAGGACTATGCCCTTTCATTCCTCAAATCATATCCCCTCTACCTGTTCCAAGTTAGTTATTCCAGTAGTTGCTTAGATACTACCTCAGTCAGTCACCTGAGTATTTGAGGGCTAATTTTTACCAGGTCTGTCTGATTTGAAAACAATTGATTTGTCAGTCATCTCTGACTTCCTCTTCTATTCGAACTTGAGATCCTAACCTGATGTTGCTTGTAGCAGCTCTAATTAGTTTTAATTGTTCTTAATATTAATAAAAGCTGTAATAAATTGAGTTTCCTCTTTAACAGGGTCATCTGTCGGAAGCTTGGTCCCGTGTGACAAAGAATGCTATTGCTGAAACCATCATAGCTCTGACCAAAATGGAAGAAGAATACAGATCACCAGTGAGGTGCATTGCGACAACCAGAGTAAGAACTTTACTAAACGTTATTAACATTACTTCATTGTAAACATGCAGTAAGAGCCCATCCAAGAGCCTTCCGCTATTTTAGAAACAATTTCCTTATACTGGTTCTTTCAGGAAACAATGCATACAGTATACAGTTTATATTCTCCAAATCTAGCTGTGTGCATAATGGACAAGTATCCTAACTAAAGTAATCACTGTTTGTCCTAATAAAAGTCTTGCTTCAGTGTTCTTCTTTCTGGCAGAAATACATCAGTAAAAGCTGGATTGTGATTAAATATGCATCTTGGGTACCTCCCAAATAATGAAGAATAAGTGTTATGCATATACTTTTTGGTTTTTATCCTTGAGGTAATTCTGCTTTAAGTTTGTGACACTTGTCTTTTACTAAATTTATGAGATCATCTGTGTGGAAAATTGCACAATATGTATCAGCTGTCTTTTTCCAGCTCTCTACACTAAGTGGTTTGACTTCTAGGTCATCAGCTGCCACATCTCAAGGCTATTATGAAAACACTCAGTAACAAACATTCTCTAGGACAATTAGGCTAAGCTTCACCTGTGTTTTAGTCTCAAAATGAAAAATAATTTGCTGAGCCCTTTATTATTTACCTGCATGGTTGTTTTCTTTGTCTTTACTTCTTCAATGAATCTTTTATAGAAACTGCTACTGACTTAACCTTAATAGATTACAAGTATGCTTTTCATGGTATTTCAGGTAAATTATGACATTCCTACTAGTTTTTGGCTTCTCAAGCATAATAATTACGTGTAAAAGAAGAGGCTTACAGGCATTTCACACTCATGTTGCTTTCCTTCTTGAAAGTCTGTGCCAGTTGCCCTTTTCATCCCCTTATTCATATAGTCTCTGCTCTTTGGGAGACACAGTCTCAGAGTACCACCAGCTCCTGCTGTCACCATGTTAGTTTAATCAGGTCTTAGAGGAGTCCTGAACATCAGCCTATCTTCCCTTGTGAATGAACTTATTAGTTCTGTCGTGGAGGGGTGTGTTTTTGGGGTGAGGGAGGGAGTCCAATAGAGTTTTTTCAACAAAAGCCATTTTCTTCAAATCAAACCTTTGATCAAAAACTACTGCAAAATGGAGTGCATTTCAGTTTGGGTTGCAGGCCTACCAACAAATTATCTCCTGTAGCTGTTCTCTTCAGGATTTCACTGTAGTCAATGGAGAGGAAGAGATAAAAGCTTCCTCTGAAGAATAGTTAGCTCAAAACCCTTCTCTAGGCCATCTCAAATGCCCTGTGCAGTGAGGAAAGAACATAGGGAAACCAGTCTCGTTGAGCTAAAGTTTTGTTGTTTTGGGGGTTTTGTGGGTGTTTTTTTTGGTTTTGTTTTGGTTTAGTCTGTGTCCTTGAGTTTCTTCTTCTCCCACAAAGCCTGCAATGTTTGGGAGTGATATGTGAGTCTCCATTTGCCATATTTCTCTGTAATGTACCCTGGTTGATATTTCTTCACAGAATCACAGAATGGCAGGGGTTGGAAGGGACCTCCAGAGATCATCTTGTCCAACCCCGCTGCATGAGCAGGCACACCTAGAGCAGGGGGCACAGGACCGCGTCCAGGCGGGGTTTGAATGTCTCCAGGGACATTCTCCACACTCCACAGCCTCTCTGGGCAGCCTGTGCCACTGCTCTGGCACCCGCACAGGAAAGAAGTTTTTCCTCATATTTAAGTGGAACTTCCTGTGTTCCAACTTGTGCCTGTTGCCCCTTGTCCTATCATTGGGCATCACTGAAAAGAGTCCAGTCCCATCCTCTTGACACCCACCCTTCAGATACTTAAAAACATTGATAAGCTTCCCCCTCAGTCTTGTCTTCTCCAGGCTGAACAAACCCAGGTCTCTCAGCCTTTCCTCATAAGGGAGATGCTCCAGCCCTTTGATCATCCTTGTGGCTCTTCCCTATTTCTCTCTTGTGTGCTAATCACTGTATTTATGATCATAAAGTGACATACCTGAAAGAAATGAGGTACTTCCTAAAAGTTCAATAAGTTTTATTGTGCGCTTGACTTCTTTTGGAAAACAAAAAACTTGTGTTGTATGAGCAGGCTTCAGCTAACAATAATACAGTTTGCAGGTAACAGTAACAGTCTTACCTGCCAAAGTTTATGTTTTTAGTATTTGGGATTTTGGGGTGTGTTTTGCTTTGCTTTGTTTGTGGGTGCTTTTAGTATTTCTAAAACATGTAATTCTACCTTGCCTTTCAATAGCTATGGCTGGCCTTAGCATCCCTCTGTGTACTTGATCAGGATCATGTTGATAGACTATCCTCAGGAAGATGGATGGGAAAGGATGGACAACAGAAACAAATGGTGAGACTGACAATCATATCTTTTTAGTTTTATTTTGATTTATTCAGTAGTCAAAGAATTTAGAGTAATGATAGGGAAAGGTAGACTTGGCCTAACCTTATTCCTCCCTTTTATGTGGAGGTTGTACATACGTGTTTGAAATATTTGTGTTCTAGACAAGCACTGCTCAGAAATCAAAAATTCCAACTTAAAACAATAAGGTAGCAATTTTGCTGGTATACAGGATGGAACAAGGCCTTCCTAACACCTGTAGGATGGATTTTTTAGAGTAGATTGACTCAGTTAATACGACACCCTCCATCAGAGTTTTTTTATTTCTTTCTGGATTTCTGTCACATAATAAAGTCAATTCTTTTGTGTTCCTCAATAACTTCTCTGTAATTTAGCTTTTTCTTCCCCATCTCAGTAGAGAGTGATTACCCCAAAATGAAACTCTTTCTAACTGAATTTAGTAAAGTTACCTTTTACCCAGAGGATTTACAAATGTAGTATGGGATATGATGGATTAATCGAGTTTCTGTCTGTATTTTTCAGTATCACAAAAAGCTTATGATTTTTTTTTAATACCAACCCGGAAAGGGCAAAATAATGAAGCTGGTCTGTTTATGACTTGGTTAGGGGTATCCCTGTGGGAGGCAAGGGAAGATTGTGCCTTCCCAGTAGCAACTGAGGATACTTGGAGCAAAGTAGCCTCCAAAGCAGTTCAGTGTAGGTAGAAAGAAAAAACAGGAGACAGAGCTGTGGCAGCAGCAAGGACTGAAATTCTGCTGAGAAGGAAGCAGACACAAAGGTTTCTGAGGTGATTAAGAAAGCCAATGGACTTCTGTAGAGCTTTGGAAATGTCAGAGGAGCAGCCAGGACATACTCAAGCAGGGATATAAGCTGCTGAACCCAGCCTGAACTTCCCCAGTGCTATTTTATACCAGAAGATTCAAATGTTGAGATGAACTGTGTGTCCCCCTACCAGGACTGCTGTTGAAAGGATTCTATTCTAAGTTGCACTAGCAGTATCATGGAAACCACATGCTCTGGGAGTATGATGGAAACTTGTTCTCAGACACGTGCATAATCAGTCATTGAACTCTATTTATACAGACATTTTGAACTGCAAAACAGAACTGTTTTGAGTTTAAAAAAAAATTATCAGAGTGATGTAATTTGTTACTTCAGCTGTATTCTTTCTGAGTTATAGATGACCTACAGCTTTGATTAGATGTTTGAACAGAGTAAACATACTATATCAAAGTAATAACTGGTAAATACCGTGCCTGTTGACTGACCTGAGTACTCATATCTCTGTACTCTTCTGTTAACATGTCCGTAACCCATTGTTACTATATAAATCTTCTTTCAGACTAGTTGAAAATGATGTCTCAACTATATTGTTGAAAAATGCATTTTTGCTACCTCACACAAAACATGACATGAAGAATATCAGAAGAAGTGATGTAGTAAATTGAGGCTTTTTTTGTCCAGGAGTAATTGTTTAGATACTGATTATTCTAAAGATACAATTAATTGCCTAAATAAGTACTTTATCCCCCTTTACTAATTTGGGGGCATGACTAGGGGGAGAATAAAAACAGATGCTGAAAGGAAATGAGGGATTTAATAAAGAGAGAAATATTTAATTTTTTTTTTCCAGCCAATGTGTGATAACCACGATGATGGTGAAACTGCCGCAATCATTTTATGTAATATCTGTGGGAACTTGTGTACAGATTGTGACCGATTCCTTCATCTCCATCGGCGAACAAAAACTCATCAGAGACAGGTAGAGTATACACGGTATCATGCATACGTTGTGTGCATTTCCCCAATATATAAGCAAAAGGCAGTAGCAAGTATCGAATCTGAAAATGGTGTTTTCTTTTATTTTGGAGATGGGATAGATAAGTTTCCACTTAATTCTTTTTAGTTGTTTTCAGTTAAATTCTCTTCTCCTTTATCTTTTGAAATTTAGAAAATCATGTAGCAGTCCCTAAATGTAACGCATGCTACATCAGGTTTTTTCTCATGTTCTAACATTGTTTAGTAACATATTTTAGGAGAATCTAGGACCTGCATAGACTTTCTTAACTATACATTGGTTCTTTATTCCTGTTTAATTATACATCCTTTACTACTTCTATCATGAGTCAGTGCTTGTCAACCCCTATCCAGGAAGTCTCCTTGACAGCAAATATTCCTACTGGCTCCCGTATGTCAGTCTTCTCTTATTTTTCAGTATTCCTCTGGCTTTTCACAGATTAATATGTTGTCATATTCATAAGCTTGAAAATTTCCTGTCTTCTTTTGGTTTTGTTTTTAGGATTGAAATGTCTTTCCTCTTCCAAATTGCTGTGTATTCTGCTAATCAGCGTTCTTTTGTGTTATTCTTTTATCCTCTCATCTCTAAACTTGAACCTACATTCTCCTTGGAATATTTCTTTTTCTGATTGAAATTAATGTTGAAGATGCCTTTACTTCTGAAACTACTGAACGTTTTCTCTTTCTTGGCACTTTCTCTTTTGTGTTTTTTGTGGTCCTTTATTTTCCCCTTTCCCTCTGACTACTTATATTTGTACAAAGGCTAAAATAACAAAACTCATTAATAAAGCTAATTCATTGGAAATCATTCCTCTTCTCCCTCTCTTAAAGTGCATCTACATTAGCTTTTTAGTTAGGATCGGGAGTGGGCTTTTGAAGCAGATATGATGATCTCTCCTTAATGTGCTTTGATTTGTGTTATAGAGCAGCCTTGGAGTGCGTGGACTGGATCCTTTCAGATGAAACTAAAACCAACAAAAATAAAGATAGATGCAGGGGACACACTGCTAATGGTCGTTCAGTGCAAGGGATCAGCTAGTCTAGAGCATGTGTGCTGTAACAGTCAGATCATGGGCACTGAGTTTCACTCCACAGATCATCTCCTTGGTGCCTTGGTATTTGCTGGGAAGTTCCATGTGGATCTGTTATCTTCTACTTCTTAGCCAGAATCTCTGCAATCCCCTTTGAAATTTTTCTGGTTTGCCATCCTAAGATGATGATTTTTAAGTCTACTCTTCTGTCATGGCACAGCACAGGCTAGTTCTCATTTATTTTTCTGATTTCTCCTATATAGCCTGTTCAGATTACAGTTGATAAGAAGTAAGTTCTTATCTCATAGAAGTCCTCACATCTCTCCTTTGATCTGTCCAAAATAGCTACTTACCAGATTTTCCTATTTACTTCTAAAAGCATGTTTAAACTTTTCTCTTTATTTACCACTTTTACCTTTACATCTCTCATGTTAAGCCCCTCAATTTAAATTTCGAATTCTGTCATGGTCCCTGTCTCCTGTTTTCTGTTAGCTTCCTGTTCTTTGTCCAACATCTGTCATACATACCTCTTTCATGTATTTTCTCTCCCTCCAAGAAAGGACAGCCTGTACTTTACGACCCGCTTATGCGAATCCTTTGTGAAGCAATTACAGGTTTTTTTCCTGATCCTGATAAGAATTAAAACAAAGTTTAAATTGAGTGTATGCATCCACACCCAGGAAAATTCCGACTTCTATTGCATTGCAGATGAAATGAATGAAAACAGAACTGCCTTCAAAACTTAGGAAAGGAGAAAAACAAGAGACTCTATAAAGTCCACGGAGGATCTCATGCAGTTTTTTGATTTTGCAAACGTTTTATTTTTTCCTCATTGTATCCAAAAGTGTCCACTGTGTATTTATGTGACAGTAAAAAATATTAATATTACACACTTAAATAATTGCTATATATAAGTACATATTATTAAGACCATAATAGTCACTGTGGCTTTGATAAACTACTAGCATGGTTAGGTAAAGATATTTCTAATGTTACCCTGTGCTTTTAATATACTGTGGCCTACTGGTGGAGTTGGATGGTAGTTATGAAGTCCAGGCTCCATATGTTTTAAATGAGAAAAAATTTTGCGCAGCTCTCTTCTTAGCATTGCTGCGCTGTTGTTCCCCAGCCATGTTAGCTCAAGTGTTAATTAAATATATTTTTACTTTTAAAAACACAAAGCCTTTATCCATTCTGCAATATGTACAAATCATGGAATGCATAAAAGAAAAATAGCTTGCAGTAGACAAATTCTGCAGAATCTATAAAACATCTGATGGAAATCCAAGGAGACAGTGACAAAAATAACATAGAGATGCTATTTAGTATCTGTTTGGTTAACCTGACAGGTATTCAAAGAAGAAGAAGAAGCTATCAAAGTTGATCTCCACGAGGGTTGCGGTAGGACCAAACTTTTCTGGCTGATGGCATTAGCAGATTCAAAAACTATGAAGGCTATGGTGGAGTTCAGAGAACAGACAGGTAAAACACAACGGTTATTACTTGCTCTTTACCCTGATTATTTTTACCTTTTAAATGAGCATTTGTCAAAAAAAAAACACAGTTGGGGTTTTCACCTGTTTTAGGGCAATGCTTTTAATTCTTTGCTAACAAAAATAAAATAGTTTAACTGCATAAGAATTGCTGGCTTTGTGGTTGTTTTCTGTGATTGTTGTTTAGATGTCTGTTGTTAGAACATCAGTCCTTTATGTTTCATTACAACACTTTTCATTTTTGTTTACTCTTGCGGACCTAGGCAAACCAACCACCAGCAGTTCCGAAGCATGTCGCTTCTGTGGATGTAGGAGTGGAACGGAATTATCAGCAGTGGGAAGTGTTTGTTCTGATACAGATTGCCAGGTGTGTATGAACAAATATCAACCATCATTCATTACATAATTAGAAGAGACTGGAGGATCAAATTGATTTCTTATTTTGAGTAAACCTTGTTCATCCCTGTGGTCAATTTTAAATTGGACCTCTCATATTAAAATGTTTGAATATTTAGTATTATATTGTAATTTGAATACTTCTGAGTTTGTAAATGTTTAGTTTAATTACAGGCTGCAAATACCAATAGTCAACCAAAATACTGGGTTGTTTCATTATTATCTTCAAAAGTATTTCAAGTTTTTGCAATAGCATTCCAATTTTAAAGTAAAATATACACTGTCAACATAAAGTCTAGTGTACTGGAAAGCTTCATAAAAGCAGTTTGCATAACAGCCTGTTTGTTACGTGAGCGTAGAACATTCAGGACTTGGCCAGATTTGTCAACTGTGTCCGTGTATCCTGAGCATTTTTGTGCCCTACAGTACAGGT
>VZTV01082802.1:5013-17780 GCA_013400875.1 Anhinga rufa | reverse complement strand
CCTGCTCTAGGTGTCTCTGCTCATTGAACCAATTACATTGGACCAATGCTATTACTGAATTTATATTGTGAGTCTGCTAAAATCAGGAATTCTTTCACCCAAGACAGAGATTTTGAAATGACCAAAGCAGGGGGTTGGAGGGTATTCAGACACATACTAAAATGTCAAAATAATGTTTCCTACCTTTTCTTTCCAAAATATTTTATGAATCCTAAGTGATGAACCCCAACAACATGTAGTTTCTTAAAGAATAGTAATTCTTTCTTTTACACAAGGGAAGGGAAATCATCCTGGCCAGAGAAAAAAACTGTCAGAATTAGAGCCTATAACTAGCAGTACTAGCTTCTAACCCTGAGAGCAGACCATTAGATTTTGCCTAATTGCCAGTCTAAATTAGCCATTAATGACTTCTCCAACTCCCATTTGCTTACTGCAGCAGGGTAAAAATAAGAATGTGAGAAGCAAGAAAATGCCTGTGCTGGGACTCGCAAAATCTGAGAAAAGTTATTTTGAAAAGCTGTTTTTCTTCATAGATGTGATGGTGACAGATGCCCTCAGAAAAACACAGACAGACGGATGGATAGGGAATACTTTTGTTATGAGCTGAACCCAACATATTTCTTAATAGTCTTAAGCCAGATCTCCCATAGTAAAAGAAGAGAAATGGAACAGAGCAAAGTAATGAAATAAACTTCCCCAAGATCTTCTTCCTGAGGGACGGGGAGGGAAGTACTGAAGGGTTTTCTACATCTCTCTGCTTAGTTGCTCTTAGAGGAGGCTCGTAGCCACATTAACCTCCTATAAAGTATCCATTTGGGTATCCTTCAGGACATGGAGAAATGATGCTGTAGGCAGCATCCAGCCTTCCTTACCATGCCATCATCTGCAGAAGTCATACAGGGCTGTGACCCCACAAAAGCCAGTAGGAAGCATCTGCTTTCCCATAAAGACAAAGGAGTATCCAGTCACAGATCTCTTCACAACAGAGACTATATCAAGGCCTCCTGGTGACTCTCTTAAAGGCTAATTAGACTGGAAACTCTTGGCAGGTCTTTACAGGAATTGTGCTGCAGGGACTGTTCAGTCATTTTAGTGCTTATAATAAGGGGACTCGACATACAGTACCTGCAGAATTCTTTATGGCATTTCTCTGGTTCCCTTTCTTTCCTCCCTGCTTGCATGCCAAGGTTGCTATTGCATGCAACAATTATTCTCTGTTTCAGACTTCTGCTGCACTTGAGCGCAAAGGAAGACAGATCTGCTTCCACACATCTGCTGTTTTGCAACTGTGCCATGGGCAAGTTTAGCTTGCTAAGTTAAGGAGCATGGTTTAGTTTCTATGTGCTCACAGATGGGCCAGCAAATACAATGTGAGCTGAAACAAAATATCTCAACTCATTGTGCCAGGCAAGAATTGCTGCAGCAGATTTTTTAGCATGACTGTTTGTATTCATCTGCAGGCTCCCAGAGCATTGCTGAAGTGACAGCCTGCTTCTTTAAGAACTGCTGCTACAGAACGTTACAATATAGTGATACAAGGAAATTGCTGCAACTCCCTGCATGTTTGATTTCTTGAACTATCAGTAGAAATGCTCCATCTGTGTCTTCCCATCTGTACCGCACGTTTTGGCAAGGCAACATGCCAAAACTTCTTTCCTCTATCTCCCTCCTCCCCCCTAGGCCCTTATCCCTCCGCCCCTTCTAGCTCTCCTCTTTCATGAGAAACACTGGGGAGAAAACAACATCCAATGCAGGGTTGCTGCTTCTGTCTCTTGTTTTACTTCTGATTGCCCTGGAGAGAGAGGATAAACCTTGTCATCTTCCCACTCTACCGTGCAAGGACTGCACGGGTTACAAAATTCAAAGGGTCTGGCTCTGGGTAAAACCTGTGATGGAGGCAGGATGACTCCCAAAGAGAAAGATTATGTTGTCTTTTAGCTGCACGGATTCCTGGGGAAAAGAATCCAGTTACTGTAGGAGAAAATGTAGGGCACGAGGCCAGAGGGAGAGGAGATCCGATGGAGCTGAGCCCAGGATGCGAGAGGAAGCCCTGCAGGGTCAGTCTCCTGCTGCCAGGGGAGAGATGG
This sequence comes from Anhinga rufa, assembly GCA_013400875.1. Taxonomy (NCBI): domain Eukaryota; kingdom Metazoa; phylum Chordata; class Aves; order Suliformes; family Anhingidae; genus Anhinga; species Anhinga rufa. Next base: position 15,693 of record VZTV01082802.1, on the reverse strand, counting down.
GGGGGTCAGCACTGCTGCCCTTTGCCTCCCCGAGTACTGCTGGCCTCCTCAGGCATCCTGGCCCCTCGTGCTCTCTCAACAACAGCAGCAGTCTGAATTTGCATGGCTGTGCCACAGGCAGAGAAAAAACACAGACTGTTTGATGTCTGCTGCTGGAGGCAGCTGCTTACTTTGTCCATGTGGCTAGCTGTCCAAATGAATTCCTCTAGTCTGAATACTTAAGGATTCCCATTGAGTTTTATCCTCATATAGTCTTCTGACTACTGCATGCTAGTAGGTATGTCTGCTAATCCTAAAGTTACCACTTATTTTATCACAAGAAGGTTGGTTTGTCTGGATTATTTTGGCCTGACAGGGTGGAGGAGGGGATAAGATTGAGTTTCCTAAAAATTTTTGAATGTTTTTTAAAAATACCAGAAACATGCTGGGTTTGTGTTTTTCATTTTTTACAAAACTCAGCCACCTGGCAGAGAGCATTAAAAAAAAAAAAAAAAGTGACTTTGCTTTGCTTGCCACAGACATCAAACAAATAATGAACAATCAAAGCAAAGCAATTACAAGCAACCCAGAGGCAGAAAACAATTCAGTAGGGTGGCTAAGATGAACGGTTACAAGCAAGGAAAGCAGTCACAGACAAAGCACTAAACCCTCAAAAATGGCCCAGCGGCACACACCAGGTAATCCTGAAGGGCGTCTGACCTGTAAGAGCTTTTAAAGCTCCTTTCTTTCCTAGACTGCCATCCAATAAATCTTTTGAGAACATCCCTATATGTGAATGTGAGTAACTGTAATGGAAACTTTCATATGCTTGCAGTTAGGCATGTGCTCAAGTACTTTACTGGACCCACTATCTAAACGTGAGCAAGATTTAGTGTTTTACAGAAGGTTGCTACAAACAGTAAAATGAGCAGGAGGCACAAATCCTTTTCCCTGGGATTCCTGGAGCACGCATGGTATTTAATTGGTGGTTATAGTTTCTCATTCCTACTTCTCTTTCTCTCCCTCCCTTTTCCTCTGCCAGCATAAAAAATTCACACACACACAAATAGAATCTCCATGTCCTGATCTGACCCCACCACTACAAGCAATATGGGACAGCATTTAGCTATGAAAAAAGCCACAAAGCGATGTGAAAACCTCAGTGGGCTTTTTGTTAAGAATTAACATAGCTTCCTCTCAGAAGAGCAAGTAACTGTGTTTAACACAGGTCTGGCACCAGCTTCTCTGATGGCACACCTTGGTCCGTGTCCCCACAGGCAGCCTAGCTGCAGGGCACCTGAATCCCAGTTCAGGGGTGGGAGCAGCTACCACATTGTGGTGGATATTGCTCCCATGAGAAGGTGCCTGGGTTCTTTCTCCACTGTCTGGTTGCCCCTGGGGTTATTACTGAGCAGCAGCCTGTGTACCGTAAGGTGTCATTTTCATGCATGAGTAAGTAACAAGTCACTAGTCAGTTTTGTTACACCAGTGCATAACAGCCTTCTGCTGCTATAAATAGGTTCCCCTCTCCCAGTTGCTCCCTGGCATGTTCACACCCCAGTTAAGATACTGCTGTCCAACAATATTTGTTTGTCTCAACTTAAGATCTCTGGACCCAGCAATTTTTGAGGCTAGCACATCAAACTGTTTATCATCCTAAATCAGGAAAAAATTATAAATGATGGTGTTTACTTAGAGCTTGGCTGTGTGTGTCCTTAGCGTACTGTTTTGGACATGATTCTCTTGCAGATGCCTGGCACATGTTTCACAGCCACGTTTTCACCACAAGAACCTCCCCTTGCATGAAGCACTCATTGGGCTTTTAAGGCTGTGCCCTTTGCTTCTAATAGTTATTGATTCCCTGAATGCAGGGGAATATGGATTCAATTAGCTGGTCATAGCACTGTACTTCAGGGCTTGTCAGCAATTCCAGTATATAAACTTCTGTTTTCAAGGTTTATATAATATAACCATAAAAATTCAGTCTGCATTAAAGTTGGCATTCGAGGTCCTTTTACAGATGATTAGATCATAACGTGCACTAATTACTTGTATTATTTTAAAACCACCTCTTACTGCAAACATATAATGTGTTTCCCACAAAAGTTTCTTAAAGATGGGCACTCAAGGCAGTGTTAGGCAGCCATATTTAGAAGAAATTTTTTTCTGATTTGATGAAAAATTGCTTACAGAGACTTCAGCAGGCACTGTGGAGTGCCACCCCAGAGGAAAAACTTCCCTGTTGCACAGAATGGAAATAATCAAAGAGCCCCTGAAATCAATGCCTCTTTAATGTAGGTCATAACCTAGCCCAACGGTTTTGATCAAGCTATTTACTGCTGTGTCTTTTCTCCAGAAATATTCACTTTTCCAGGTTTCCTCTTCGTTCTCCAACAGCAGGTGGGCGTTAGTGCTCTAACAAAATCTTTAGGCAGTGCTTACCTACATCCTTATCTTAGCTTTAAAAATGGCGACTTCTCCCCATCCGAGGAAAGGACTCCCCACACACCTTCAGGCTGTGGCTGCACTTCAGCCTACACTGATCTCACTGCTGGCTTTGTGGTGCCTCTGCCACCTGCCCCCCAGATGTGTATTTCTGCCCCCTTTGCACCTGCTCCAGTGTCACTACGCAGCAGGGTCAGGCCCGTGGCCACTGACAACTGCACTGGCTAATGCAGTGGTCTCATCCATGGCAATAATACGCACAGTCCAAAAAAGCCAGCTCACTCAGCATACTTTCACATTTGCAAGGCAGCTTGGATCCCAGCGGTATCTTTCCAGCAAAAGCTAGGACTTCCTAGGTGGAAGTTCCTCCTGAATTAGGGCTCAGCAGTAACTGTGAGATGCTGGTGCTCAGGGGGACAATATCTTGCTTGGAACTCAGTGGGGACTATGATCCAAAAACTTTTGGCTCTCAGTGAAGCAAGACACTGCCAACCAGCTGACTGGCTATATCTCAGCACTGTGAGAGCCAGACCGTCCTGGCTTTCTTGCTCCAGCTCAGCCGGGAACTGAGCAGAGCTGCTGTTTCTTATTGTGACAGGGTAATGCTGTTGTAGGAGATGCTGCTAGCTTCCCCTTGCTGCTGTGGTCCCAGGTCAAAGCAGCCAGGATCCCCCATTTCTTGCTGTCATGGGCTCTTGTCCACATGAGAAGCAGCTGCTCTTGGCTCCCAGCTCCTCTGGAGCTCAGTGGCAGCCTGGTGAGTCTGAAACTATAACCCCAGCCTCTTCTTTTCCTTCTTTTTTGGGTGTAATGATTCAATGTTTGAAAATAAGGAGTTCCTACCACCTTCTAAATATTGCCTAATCCTCTTAACTGGATATTTTTTGATCCCACATCTGATCCCCCTTTGTCTTTACTATACTGGAGCAATACTTCCATCCATCTTCCTCTTCTTCAGGGTCATTCCCTCACTCTGTTCCTTATCCTATTCTCCAACAGACAGCTGAAACATGCTCAGTATTTCAGTGCTTGATATTCTCAGTGCACACCATCGAGCTGCCTAGCATGGAAGGTGCAACTTTAACATTCAGAACAGTTCAACCTGAGACCACTTCCCACCACTCAGTCTGCTCTGCTTGGGTGCATGTCTTTGCCACATCCTCACAGCAAGCCAGGCTGAGACGTGGGTATGAGGTGCGGACACTGTTCCTTTTTCCATTCTATTCCCTGTTGTTGGGTTTTCACTGGAGGGAAACCCCTCAAATGGGCAGGTTGTATTGCAGCTGGTCCTCTGAGCTGAGCAGCCTGGGTACATGATGGGATCACCCTCAGGGCACATGCCCTTCAGGATAGTTGCAGACTGAATATCTGTTTTTAAGATGTTTAATTTTAACTTTTCCCTTTCTATGATCTAATATTGCTTTTTGAGCTCTAGTATCTCTATTACTGTATTGTTGAAATATACCAACTTCTAAAATACCTAAAATAGCATGAATATTTATAATATACTTGGTATAAGGATGGCATATTAAAATGTTTTTACCTCTCAAAAATTTTAACCTGGAGGAGACTTGATATTATCTAAATAATTTGTTTAAGAGAACATAAAATAATTTCCTCCTCTTCCAAGGGAGATATAATATTTACAAAATCTTATCTTCACAAACAGAATTTGTATTTTAAGCTTGCAAATTAGAATTTTCACACTAAGGAGAGTCAAGCTAAAAAGGAATTAGGAATATGTGATCAGCAAAGGTAGAAAAAAAGTTGCTGAAATGTATCACCATTACTACAGTAATATATGGCAATCTTATGACAGGTAAATGTATAAGGGCTTATTTGCCAACGCAGAACACTCTCTATGGAACATTGATTTAAATATAGCTGTGCCTTCCTCTCTTCAGTGGGTCATAATGTAGTAGTAGTATGTCCTCTGATGTCCTCTACTTTCACGGTTGATACAGGGACCCAGCTAAAAAGATTAAGAGAAAATGGGTGGGAAGTATAGAAGCAGACTGCAGCCATTGCCTTGATATATGCAGTGGTATAGGACCAGTGCATTTTTGGAAGTGGTAAGAATTGTTATTAACATCATGCTAGGAATATGCATAGCTGTAGTCACTCAGCTATGGATTAAGGTGACATGCATTGCAGCAGCAGCACAAATTGTACTGGTATCGTTAAGGCTAAGATGCCATTTCTATGCCATGAACAGCAGCCTCTCTGTTCCTTTTCTTGTATAAGTGTCTGTATAGATACTAGCATAATGACAACTATGTATTCAGATTGTCACAATATGAGCAACAGTAATGGCTATAAAGGACCTATAATACTATGTCAATTAAACAATATGCATTTTAAAAGTGTTTAAATCTGAAGCCACATAATAGCTTGCAATCATTCAGAAGGCCTTTTAATAGCATATTACTTAAATCAATCTGTGTCAGTTGTCCTCAGCCCACTGTGGGGTGAAGGTCTTTTCTGCAGTATTCCTGGCTGGATGTGCGCTGTACTTGGTTACTGCAGGTTGGCAAGAACAGGATGGCTTGCTTCTCCAGGACTTCCCCACTGCTTTCCCAGCTGAAATGTAGGCTCATCCCCTCTTAACGATACCATGACCTTCACTGGTATTTATTACTTTCAACGCATATTTAAAAGGTGGCCAGGTAAATATAAACGGATTCTTAATGCTGCCATAGCTGCAGTATATTTCCTGTACGTTAGATAACGTATTTATTAGCAGTTCTGTGCTTGTAAGTAATCTGCCACTGGGCCATCCCTTCGGCTGACCCCAGCCCTGCAGGGAGAGGTCAGAGCCTCCATCTTAACAGCTTGTCTTTGCCTCCACGTGGCCAGCCAGATGGGCTGCACTGCTCTGTCCAAGCTCTCTGAGCCAGCACGCACTGCTGAAAGTAGCTTAAGGCTTTTGTCTCGGATGACACCTAAGGTTATTGTCTGAGACTATGCCCATGAGCACAACAGAAAACATTTGTGCAGGTCAGGGGCCGGATCCAAGATGGTCGAATGGCAGGCTGGGGTCTGGTGGCGGGAAAGGAGTGGTGCTGTGAGTAAGATCTTTAAGAGGCCTCATTGGCCTCACCCTGGGGACCATCCCTGTCCCTGCCAGCAGGACCCTTGTGCTGGCTTCGAGCCCCACCACCCACTCTCTCACTGGATTTTGTGAAGATTGTGTAAAACAGGCCTGTAAAACCACCAGCATTTCCCCACGGCTGCGGAGGGGAGCCATGCTGGACGGCAGCTGCACAACCACCCCTCAGTCCTCAGCCCTGGCACCCTCTGGGGCGTGAGGACACACTGTCCAGGGCAGCAGCTTCTCTGGCTGCTTAAGAAAGTAGCCACGGAGGCTCTGGAGGCTTTTCTGATCTTTTTTCTGCTATATTTTATTGAGATGATAATGGTGAGGTGTCAGACTTTTCTGAATGCTAGGAAAGAGCTCCTTTCTGGATCTTTTGTCCAGTCAGCTTGTCACTCCAGGGTGTTATGTTACAGAAAAGGTGAGAAGAGACAGAAGCAGCTGTCACATGCAGTTGATGGTGTTTTATGGGGTCAGTGGTTTCTAGCTCCTGCAAAAGCACCTCAGGAGGGCAAAGGCAGTAGCCCTGTTAATGCTTTTGCTGTGATGGGCTCACTGCTCTTCTCACACCTCCTGGAGAGTGCATCTGTCTCCAACTGCAAATATTGACCAGCCCATAGCAGGGGGACAATGTTGTTTTGCAGCTGAAGGAGGCAAGCCAAGCTTAATTTTTCTCTCACAGATTATCTTTCTGTGGTCTTTCTTCTCTCCATGTTGGGTAGTGTGCTCTACACAGTTGACTTTGTAGAAACTCCAGGGCAGGGTTGGCATTGACATGTCTCAGGCTGAGCCCAAGCTGACCCATGAAACACCAGAGGGGGGCTGATGGTAAAGGGCGTTTCCGATCACTGTTCACGAAGCCCATAGGAAGGCACCATTGTCATGTTAGTCAAGTGCTTGCCTTGGAGTGCGTTGCAGTGTTGCATCCAGCCACAATTCTACCCCAAAACACAGAGGGCTGGAAAGTATGTGGGCATCTGGAAGTGCAGCCTAACCTGTGAGTTGCTCAATATCTGCAGCATTTTGTATAATTGCTTCAGGGTGAAGAGTAACTCCTAAATCCATAAAAATGCATGTTTGGTTGGGGAAAAATTAGATAGTGCAGGTTTTAGACTTTCTCTATTTGGAAGTTTGAAATTTCCCTGTGGACATGGGTCTGGTTCTCATTGTGCCAGGAGGTATGCCCCCTGCCTTGCATATCTCCAGTACTGGGACTTCTGCAATGTTTTGCCTGATTTAGGGAAATACAGAGAAAAAGGGTGAGCTCCAGATGAAGGTGAGTCTATTGACAACTTCCATTCCTTTCATTTAACTCAATGGGAACATTTTCTTAACCTTCACTCATCCAACCATTTAGTTATTTTTGTTTTCTACCTCTCCAGTTTGTTTCCATGATGTGGATCTTCAACTGTTTACTACCTTTCCTTTCAAAAGATTTCCCAGCATCCTTTAAAATTGCTGTTGTGAAGTTTCATTTGGCAAATCCCATCCTCCATTTTGTTTCCCCAGAGACACATTTATATGTTAGATGCGTTCAGTTCTTCTACAGAAAATGAGAGTTCAGGCACAGAGGGATGTGAAAGGCATCTAGCACATGGCGCAGCTCCACACTCTCTCCCACAGTGCAAATGCAGAGGAAGAAGTAGTCATCACAGCAGTGTGCCATGGTGAGGGAGAGATACCACTGTGTGGCATGTCCTCACCTTCTTCTGGTCCAGGTTGCAGCTGGAGGAAGACAGCTTGTTCAGCTGATGTATGCGAGCCTCCTGCTAGCATCCCAGCCAAGGGCCAACTCTGAGAGAACCAGGATTTTCCTTTATGTGCACCAGTTAGATGCCACCTAGATACAGTAGCATGGCAACAGACTGCTTGGTAGCTGTGCTAGAAATGAAGGAATAACCATTTCTCTATGTTGCTGTCTCCTAGGAGAAGTTCAATATAAGTCAGTCTCTTAACATCAGTTTGACATCAGCCTATGTCTTTGCCACATTAATTCAATTTATTACCCATTTTGATCCACATTTTGCATTCTATTTAGGATGCCAGGGGACCTGTTCATCCCTAATGACTGAGGCAGCATTTGTGTTTTATAAGCTATTTGGGACACACCATAAGGAACTAAAAGTGTCTGGTTTGTTTTGATTGTTAAATTTACCATGTAGCCAATTCCAATGCCATTGAAATTGATAGCAAACTTGCCAGGGACCACTGCAACTGGAATGCTTTCTGAAATTTAAGGAGCCCCATCAAAGATGCATCTAACATCTTCTCCCCCCAAAAAAGGCCTCCTGGTCTCTTCATAAATAATGCGTGGAGCATGTTATTGGGGGTGGGGAAATTACAAAACGTTAGTTTGTTGTTCTGTCTTTTATCTCTAGCTAAACTTTGATCTCTAGAAAGTGTTTCTACTGTCATCTGCAAGAGTTTCCTTAGTCTTTACTCAGTAGCATATTAACATTCAGCTGATTATTTTCACTGGTTTTCTTTGATCTTTTTCCTTCAATATGAATTACTCTAGCTGAAGAGTTTGCATTTGCCTAAGCAAAATTCATCTTCCTTTCTCTGTACATTCAGACATTTGGGAGTTTCCCTGCACTGCATTTTTTGCCTACCTATCTTTGTTTATTCTGGTATATTGCTCCTCTCTTTGCCTAGGCTCTTCTTTCCAGGATGTCTTTTGCTGTCTCAAGTATTCAGATTGCTGCAAGCAACAGGTCTCCAGAGCACTTCCCAACTCCTCACCCCACCTGCCCCTATGGATTACAAAGCCATATAGGACAGTTTCCCCACTGAGGTAGTTATCAGTAGCCCGTCAGTAGCTGCTGAAGTCCATAATCTTTTCTAAAAAAAATTTATTCATTTGGGAGTGAGTGTTGTGGATTTGGGAGTGTAGGATAGGGGATCAGCAGTGTCTGTAAAGATGCAATAGTAAGACAAATTTAGTAACAAATCAAGAAAAAGTATGTCAGGTTGTTGCTTCTTGCATACTTCTGCTTTTGAGTCTGTGTCATTGCAGTCCTTGTGATTATGTAGGTGCCTGGACCATGCACTTTGCCCAGCCCCAGTCTAGGAAAAATGGACAAGCCATGGCAGGAGATGTGCCAGGAGCACTTTGCCTTAGAAGTGCAGCACAATACATGTATGCTGGGCCGTGAAAGCAGCACCATCCCTCTCAGCATACTCCCTTAGCCACCCAGCACATAGATGATTAGAGACAGATGCGCTTGCTACATCTCCCACCCACTCACTGCTCATTTGCTCCTGAAGGGAGCAAAGAAAACATATTTTCCTTGTCCCCATATAAATAGACCCCATTTCTGTCAACCCCCCAACCTATGAGCACCATGCACATATGCTTGTGTACACACACATACTCCACCTGCTTCTTTCCACACAAGATCCATGTTAACTCTCTGCAGAACAAAGAACACTTTAAGAAATCTTTAGAAATGAAACAAGGATTGGCTAGAATGTTGTTTACTTGCTGTTCACAATTTCACAGTTGTGAAATCAAACTACATGGTCCATGCTCCTTTTCATATGGGGGTGCACTGCCTGTCCTCAGGACAGCAAGATGTTTTTTCACAGGCCAGTGCAGAACTTGGAGCATAGTGCTTTATCTAGATGGATCCTTGCCATATGGTAGTTTCATGTGTCATGTCTGCCAGATGATACTTTATGCTTAGCTAGAATTGTCTATTAGAGTTGGAGATTATACTTTTTCAGTCAACAGTTCGTATTATATTCTAGTAATGTGCTCCTTATGATTTGACAAAGAGGAATGAGTCTGCAGGGCTCTGGGCTGGTAGGTCGATGTGCTGGAGGAGGAGAAATTTCAGACTTTCTGAGCAAACCTCAGGGTTTTGGGACAAACCCATTAAGTGGTATTCTGCCACCCAAATTATTTTAATTCAGCTCCAGTTTTTGTCCATTATCATCAAACTCTTGGTAACAGATGGAACTTGAACTGCAGAAGAGTTAGCCAGCTAACCCAGCTGATTTTTTTGACACACTCATATCCAAGGTCTCTGGACAGTTAAGAAGAGGGTCTCTCCTCTAACTATGCCCCACCCAGCCTCCTGCTATAGAAGGGCAATTCGGGGTGCAAAGAGAATTGTGTATTATTTACTTAATGTGCCAGTTCACCACCTCTAGCTAGCTATGACCTAGGCAGCTGTCCATGATACATACTGGTCAGGGCTGCCTGATGCAAGTCCTGAAAGGTGTAATGCTGTGTCCTGTAACACTGTGGGTTAGCTTCACATACCATGACAGTTTATGTGTGCTGATAGTTTAGCTCTATGAATCTTCTTGTTATGACCTGCTTTGTCCTTCTTTCCCTTTTCCATCCCAGGACATGTCTGACTATACTGGCTTCCAGCCTAAGTGAGAAGGGTTTTCTCTCCCAAAATGATGTCTGGGACAGACATGTCTCAGACAGGTGCTGCGTATGAAAGCACAAGAGCTCTCACCCACAGGGTTATTCTGAGCTTAGCAAATCAACACTGTCTCTGCTGAGAAGCAGGAAGAAAGTCTCTACCGGTAGAGGAGGGGTGAAGCACTCACTAACTTGTCAGATCACATCATCTCATGAATGCATCAGGCAAGGCAACCCCTCTAAAAAGTAGTTTAATTCTCTGCTTTGCCATCATGCTGATGATGAGATGGTAATTTAGCATATCAGTACTTGTGTTCTTTCCCTATCTGAGCTATGGCTCCTTTAGGCCAAATGTAGCTAACTGTTGGCTGGTGTCTTTTCATGATTTACCACGTACTTGACAGCCATTTAACTTTGTTACTTTGTGCTGTGTCTTTTCTCTTGATACACTTTACAATGAAACTGCAGCTCTATTGTTTTTTCCACGAGCAGGCAGACACCACAGTCCAGGACACAGACTGCTGTAGGACAAATGTGGGGAGAAATGATAATTTTTTTCGCATGCATGGTGGGAACCACAGGCAGCAAACATCAGCCCTCTCTGCCTCAAATTTGCCTTCTCATTTCCATATATCTCCTCTTGATTCTGACTTGTGCCCCTCTTCCAGCTTTGCTTCTGGAGATTATGAGAGCTCTGAAGATTAGTACTTTTTCACAGCTCTGTGGATATTGACAACTGTTTTCTCCCATTGAATGCAAAGGGTGCGTGCATCCCTGTGTAAAT
>VZTV01082789.1:0-10959 GCA_013400875.1 Anhinga rufa | reverse complement strand
GTTCAGTTTATTACCGCTTCAGCTGTGTGATGTGCTTAACTACTTTGGTGTATGTGTCCCTCCCCTTCAGGTCTGCCCAGGACGTGAAGGCCCTATTTTTTTCGGAGATGAACAGCATGGTTTTGTGTTCAGCCACACCTTCTTTATCAAAGACAGCCTGGCTCGAGGTTTCCAGCGCTGGTACAGCATCATCACTATCATGATGGACCGGATTTACCTCATCAACTCCTGGCCTTTCTTGTTGGGAAAAATCAGAGGCATCATTGATGAGCTTCAGGGCAAAGCACTTAAGGTAGGTCAGCGCACAGAGTCTGTTTGACTTGACGTTTGTAAAACATTATGATAGTTGATTTACAGCTGAGTCAAAAAGCTGATCCAGCTCATTGCAGCCAGGGTGGTCATTAAGGGTGACGAGAGGACGGTGCGTATCTGGGGGTATAGGAGAGAAGGAATAGGACACCTTGTGTTTTAAGCCAGTCATAACGCTTTTGACAGACCTAACTGCTAGACAATAGCTCTGTTAGAAATTCAAGTAACTAAAGCTGTGAAGGACAATGGTTTTGGAGCACAAGTGTTAATTAATGATCATTTTAGTCAATCTAAGAATAAGATGTCTCCTCCTTCTCTTTTCCCATAATTTACAATGTAGTTTGGATGACTGCATGTGACACGCCCTTTTCACTTCATATTTTCATTGGGGTTTTTTGGCTCAGCTTTATGAAAGCATTTTATCTTTTTCAGTCTCTTATACTGCCCTTCTTCCGTGGTGTAGGTGTTTGAAGCAGAGCAGTATGGGTGCCCTCAGCGTGCCCAGCGGATGAACACGGCCTTCACTCCCTTCCTGCACCAGCGGAACGGCAATGCGGCCCGCTCCTTAACGTCACTGACCAACGATGAAAACCTGTGGGCATGTTTACATACTTCCTTTGCTTGGTAATGCCACTTGCGTTTCTAGCTTCTAAACTCCTTCAAGAAGAGAATATTGTCATGTTCTGAAAGGGTGGATATTTGATTTGATTGTTTGGGTATTTTTTTTTCTTGAGGTAGTAAGCTGGGCTTTGCTAAGTAGTTTCTGAACTGGAAAGAGCTAAGCACAGAAAGACAGCAGCTTGCTGATGCCTTTAGGACAAACAAATCTCCGTGTCGCTGTGAAGTAAACCTACTAATGTGGCTGCTAATGGAAACCATGTCAATCTAGATGGAAAGGCTTTGCAGTATAAAAGTAAATATGGAAGAAAGCAAGAAAAGATGCTCCTACCCCCAGGGTGTTGCACCTCAGATTGACACTTGGCAGTACGGCAGTGGTTCGCCTGGAAATGCCAGTGTGTTGTGATAGGCAGCATGGGAGGTGCAGCCATTTGGCAGTGTTGTACGTCTGTGGGAGTCCAGTTGCTCCAGTGCCTGACTTGCTCATCAAACTTTCCTGGAAAGATGCCACAGAGGGGGTTGCAACACTGGCATGTGACTTGGATGGGGGATAAGTATGTTGCACAAAGTAATTGCAAAATGGTAGGCCTTTTGGTGACTTTGAACGGCAGCGGTTGTAAGACACATTGATAGTTACCACACTGAGGAAAGCGTAGAGATGTGTTGAAAGGAAACAGAAATTGATTAGTGGTTGGATTTTTTTGTTGAGCCCATCATACCAAGTTTCTTACTGGATTTTTGCACCTAGCAAGCAGGCATAATGAGTGCTACTTCCGTTTCTTTCAATGTCTCCAGGCTTTTGAAAGCTTGTGGCAGCAGACTTACAGAGAAGCTTCTGGAGGGAGCACCAACAGAAGACACCCTCGTTCAGATGGAAAAACTTGCAGGTGAGAGAGAAGTTTCCAGAGCTGGAAGACCTTCTGAGAATGCTTTGCATGGTAAAACACCGAGACCTTTTGTCAGCACTGTAGTGCAGCCACCTTCTCTTGGACTTTACTTTAGCAGTAGTCTCTGCAGTAGCTGACGTGCTCGCCCATATGGAGATGACTCTGACAGGAATGTGAAATCAAGGCCCTTGGCCTTGTAGGCTCTCTGCACGCACATGTGGTGTTCGTTACTCATGTAGGAGTGTTGCATCATCATGGTTATTGTTCCATCTGGCTGGGTTGGCTCTCCTGATGAATCTCTACAGCCAGAAGAATTTGCAGTCACAGCATATGGAACCTTCTTGCTTCTTTTTCTACAAAATTTCTAAAATTAAAGGATCATAATTTTTTCTTGCATTGAATTATTTTTATTAATCCATTTAGACTAGAATCTACAAAACCTGCCTTAAAGCTTTGGCCAGGACCTTTAAAGCAAGAATAGAGAACACGTAGCTGGTCAAAAGACGTGACTTTGTGTTCTGTAAAAGATGAAAATTCCTTCTTGACCCTTGAGGGGTTATTGTATAGCTGAATTATGAAACTTCATTAACACCTCCAGTGTGTCTGTGATGCTAGTGCTTTCAGTGACTGTGTTCTGAACTCTGTCTCCCCACATACAGCCAAAATCAATTGGCTGTCCTGTGTGTAGGCAATTCTGAGGCAGTTCCCATGCCTGGAGGGCAGCAATTTTTATGACCACTCTACCTTTTTTTGCCAGACCTGAAAGAAGAGTCAGAAGGCTGGGATGGTTCCGAGGAAGAGGAGAAGCCTTCTTCCCAGCCAGATGTTGTGGAAGGGCAGGAGCTGTCTAAATGCTCACCTGAAACATCTCTGATGCCAGATTGCAACAGCTGGAACGTAGCTCACAGAAGGTTGTCTGTCTTTCGCTCTCTCAGGCACATGAGACAGGTAAGAGAGGAGCAGTTACTCTGATGCTGAATTCACAAGCTAATAACCTCTTGTTCTCCTGATGAAGATTTTTTGAAAAGATACATTTATTTCCTGCAGTCTGCACTTCTGTCCTGGTCCTGTGTTCAACACAGTGCCTGCACAGCTAGTAGTAGGGTGTTAACCACGTCTCTGAGGACGCTCCCTTTCTCTGAGATCACGTGGGCCTCTAGTGATCCTCGGTCATGTGGGATGGGATCATATGATTTCTCTCAAATTCTGCACTTTTCTTCCCAAAAGCAGTGGCAGTAATTTAATACAGAGGTCATGCAGCATCTTCAAAGCCAAGTATTATTTGCTTAAAACAAGTGTTTCAGAGGGGGGAAAAAATGTTTACAAACTAAATGGTTCTGTACAGATCTAGCTTTTTTTCCAGTGCTTCCAGTTACCGGGCTGAGGGGGAGGCGCAGTACATTGGATCCACAGTCGCTTTCACGCCAGCTGTTTCCCTGGCCACTCCTGACAAATACCTGCTTTATGTCTTTAGCCTCCTTTTGTTCTACTGTCTCCTAATTTAGAATGCTTGAAGCTATTGAACTACACCACAGTGTTGTGAAAACGGGTGCCTTTGGAGGCTTGTCTAAGAATATCGTTTCACCTTTCGTGCCTGAATTGCTGTTGTGAACATAACCCACATCAGAGAAATGCCTGAAAGTTGTTGTCATCTAACAGACGTTGTTCAGTCCCGTTCCAAACAGGCCTGCATCCATCTTAACAAAAACACTAATTTGGCCTCAAGTGGGCTGATTTGATGCTGTGTAGCCAGAGCACTGAAGAATTTGGAGCAACCTAGAAATGAAACTGCTGTTCTCTTAATGTGCTTGATATTGAATTGGATCAGTGGTTAGGCATGTTGGCAAAGTGGTACTGTGCTGCTCTTTGTTCTTGAAGCCATAGATGGGGGTGAATATCGCTTTGCGTGGGTCTGATGCCTCTGCACCTGTCAAAGAAATACTTAATCTTGGTGTTGTGGCTTAGAGCTCTTGCTCTGTGCACCGGACTTAATAAATTTTCATGTTCATTCCGCTGTTCTAGCCATTTTCTTCTTATGTGGCAGTTGTCCAGTTTGCCCTGTCAAAAATATCTCACTAGTTTTTCAATGCAGAATGTTGTTTNTTTTTTTTTTTTTTCTCCAGGTTCTTGGGGCATCAGCATTCCGCATGCTGGCTTGGCATGTTCTGATGGGGAACCAGGTCATCTGGAAAGCTCGCGACATGGAACTTGTCCAGTCTGCTTTTGACGTGCTACGGGTAGAAACCTTTTTGTTTCCTAGCTGCATATTTTTCCATATATTTCTCTAGCAGTCCAGCTGTCATAATGACCCGTCTCTGACATGTAATTTTGGAGAATGTGTTTTAAATTATGTGGTTTTGAAAAAAGATCCCCCCGAAACACCTACCAAACAAAAAAACCTCAACCTGTGGATGCCTTGGTTGTCCTCAGCAGCTGCGTCATCTTTCAAGCTGAGTAGGCTACTTCTGATCCCCCCCCAAATCAGGAGCATCTGCCTGAGCAGTGCTGCAAGCGTTGGCTGGCTCTGGAAGTTGGGGAGAAAATTGTATTTTACTGATTTAGCTCCAGTGTTTCTCTTGACCTGTTTCCTTCCTTCTCCAGACGATGCTGCCTGTTGGTTGCGTGCGAATCATCCCCTACAGTGACCAGTATGAAGAGGCGTATCGGTGTAACTTCCTAGGGCTTAGGCCACATGTCCAAATCCCATCCCACATACTGTCATCCGGTAAGAACCTGTTGCAGAACCCTCTCCTTTCCCTATTATCTTATGTTAAAGGCCACAAAAGGTTTGTGGTTTGTTGTTGTTTTTTTTTAATCAAGTATTGGCAGATAGTCTAACAATGCTGCATGAACTAAAACCTGTACCACTTCATTCTGTTTTCCCCGTATCCTTGCCTGATGAGTAGTTGAAAGGTGTGACACCTGCTTTAAGCACTGATCGTTCCATAGCTGACCGTCCCGGTTCCTCTTGAGGGAAGGTTAATGCTGGGTCAAATATTGTAAGCTGACAGAGCTGTGCTTTCTCGGAGCAGGGTATGTAGCTGTATTTTAGAATCTGGACTGGTACAGTTAATGTTGTTTTGGGCTCCCGTTGCTCTAGAGTTTGCGGTCCTTGTGGAAGTTCGCACTGCTACCCGATCCAGTCTCTACCCAACTCTGTTTGATGATGAGCAGTCCCTCAACAAGTATGAGTTTGTTGTCACCAGCGGTAGCCCTGTTGCAGCAGATCGAGGTGGGTGATTTGAAAGCAGAAGGAACCTGTATCGCTGAGGTTAAAAGAGCATCCTGATTTTTAACTGTTTTTTATGCCCTTAAAGAAATCTGAGCAGAAGCCAGGTCGTTATACAACTGGGGTACTGCTATTTGAGGTGAGGTTTACCACAGTCTGTTTAATTAAAAAGGGTTTGTTTTATCAGATCATCATTTTGCTTATTAATTTTCAGAAACGAGGAACAAATTCTGTAATGGGTATAGTAGCAATTGTAGGGAAATTCTTCTGTAAGCCACAATGAACATTTTCTATCCTGGAATACTTGTGTGTTTGTTTTGAGTAAGTCTAGCTTATAAAGACCATAATGTTACTCGTCTATCAAGTGGAACATGGGGGATAAGTACAACCGGTACAGAAATGCCCGGACCTTTGTGGGTTTTTTTCCCTGTTTTGTTCAAGGACTTGAGCACTTTCCCCTAGACGTGGTTTGAGTCAGGTCCATCAGTCTTGTGTTTTCTGGGAGTCTTAATTTAGATGAATTGGCCTCATTGGCTCTCTCAAAAGACTTGACAGATGGCTAATCCTTCCTGCTCTGTCCTCTGAAGATACAGGTGCAATGCAAAGCAGAGACCTACTCCCCCCCATGTAGTGTTCTTCCCGAGCTCCAACAGCTGCTGTAGGTCCCACATGTATAATTACAGCAGTCTACTTTTGCATCCAACCAGTGGCATGTCCAGAAGGTTCTGGACAAAAATAGTCACTGAAAGGTCTTTTTCTCCACCACAGCATTAAACTTATTAGGCAACGGACTGCTGGGGAAAAAAGCCTCCTAGGGGATTCCAAAAAGTGTCCGGGAGAGGAATACCTTGGGTTGGTGGTTAGTTTGTGGGGGGTTTTGTTGTTGTTTGGTTTTTTGTTTGTTTGTTTGTTTTGTTTTTTAACTAAGTATCCTAGAACGGCCCTTAACAAGAGGAACATTAAATCAAGACTAATTGGAGACTTTAAAATTGAGGGTTTATGGTTTTGTATGTATGTACATTGTACAAAACTTCACATTTTTTTTAATGAGCTTTTGATATGGGAACTAGAAACAACAAAACCTAACCAAGAGTTTAAAAGTGGCTCAGAAGAAAACAAAGGCCCCTGAACCTGTGTGCACCTCCCAGGGTCCTTCACAAAATTCTATGCTGCTTCTTGGATTGGACATTTTCCTAGTGGGATGATCTTTAGCTCCTCTTCCGTGGAAATAAAATCGAGGCAGGCCACTGGGGGGTATGTTTTTCCACCTTGTAGAATAAGTAGGTTTCTTCCTGATTCAAGGAAGGCTATTTTCTGTGAACTAATCAAGCCAAATTCTGTGTTGAAATTGGCTGTGCTGTTATTAATAGTGTAACTTTCTGCGTATAGAGGAAGCTGCATTAATGCACCAGACCAAAGTACTGGTGAAAAATGAGTGCAGACTGGTGCACTTGAAGAGAATAAGAGGTGGAACAAATGTGGTGTATTCTTGTCTGTAATTCCGGCAGGTATTCAGGCCCAGGTCCCGGAATAAATGGACTAGTCCTTGCTAACAATTACTAGTAAATGTATAAGTGGGTAACCTGTAGCTTGCTTGTCCTCTTTCTCACCCCTTTTCCCTCCTCTTTCTGATCCTGTAGTTGGCCCTACAATCTTGAACAAGATCGAAGCTGCCCTGACCAACCAGAACCTTTCTGTAGATGTTGTGGAGCAGTGCCTTGTTTGCCTAAAGGAGGAGTGGATGAAGTAAGTATGACTACATTCCTTCCAGAGAAACAGCTTTGGCACCAGTCCTGGAATGGATTAGTCCCCAAACTAGTGCCCAGCAGAGTGCAGGGCAAGCTCATAGTCAGGTAACTTCTGTACTATTGACAGTAGCTGGCTTTATTGTTGGGACCTAAGAATATCAGAGTTGTTCTACTCTAGTCCTGACTCTCTCTTTGGCTTTCAGCAGTTCTTAACCTTTATGCTTCAGTTCATGCATCTGTAGGTTACCTACATGACAATACTTGTCTGCCTTATACACATTATGAGGATTAAGTATGCAAATATATATATGCCTGTCAATGTGTGTTATATTCCAGCGCAAATAACATGCCAAACAGATGTCATGATTGCGCCTTCAGGTGCTACATTTCAAAGGTGCGAGTAGTTATAAAGAAAGACCAGACAGTCATGTGAAATAATTCATGGAACGTTACGATTTTGTAAACTTATCTGAAGGCCAGGTGGGCACTGGATGTGTCTCCTGGGGAGATTCCCAGTTGTCACAATTAATTGTTTTACTTTTAGCTAGAATGGAAAAATGGACTAGAATTATGCATATTACTACTAAAAATTAGTAATCCTGCTAACTATCCCCCCTTTTCTTGTACTCTTATTCCCCCCACCTTCTTCATTCGAAGCATGAGAATAGGTGACATGGAATATTGTTTGAAGCTTTTATTAACATTTAGTTGCAGAGAGAGCACCTCTTAGAGCAACTACAGCCGAGAGAAGCTACAGTTACTGCTTATTCCCTGTTTGATGCGTGTGAGTCTGTTGTAATAGTGACAGGAATTTCTCGTTTCTGCAGTAAAGTGAAGGTCCTCTTCAAATTCACTAAAGTGGACAGCAGACCCAAGGAGGATACCCAAAAACTGCTGAGCATTCTGGGAGCTGCAGAGGAGGACAACGTCAAGCTCCTCAAGTTCTGGATGACTGGCCTGAGCAAGACGTACAAATCCCACCTGATGTCAACAGTTCGCAGCCCAACGTCCTCAGAGTCCCGGAACTAAAGGGTGCCCGACCTCACTTGCTGCCTTTGGATAATCGCAGGGAACGCCGAGTTACCACTGCTGAGCCTGCAGCATGTGCATTAGGCCGATAGTGAAACTTCATCACTATTCTTCTGGTCCTCAGACTAACTTGAAGAGTCACTTGAGTCTTTTCTAATTGCTGTGAGACTGGACTAATAAGTGCTAATAAATAGTGCTGCTGTCTATCTTGAAACTCAACTCTAAATCTAGACCTCCATGCTCAAGACTAAAATACAGCAAGACTCAAAGAATCAGTGTGAATTAATTAAAATCCCATACTGTCCTCACTAAGCATTATGGTGTGGCACTAGACCTCAGTTTTAGATTTCATTGGCAAGACTTGGATACCTGTGACAACATCGAGAACTCCTGGGAATGGATATAGTTAACCTCTCTGAATCCCACATAAATTGCCTAAATGCCTGACAGAACAAGAACCAAAAATAAGTGACACGTCACAGGGTATGGATCAAATGTAAATTATTTCAAACCACTTTATGCTTGGATTTAAGAAGAGACTATTTTCTGCTGTAGCATAAGTCAGGATATCCTGTTGGAGTCCTGTCACTCCACTTTATTTATTTATATCTTAACTTGAGACAGTTTCAGCATTTGCTTTGGAAATCTTGTCTGGGAGGGAGAATTGTAATATATAAAGTCTCAAAATGCAACCTGCTTGCCTCTCTAGAGGGTAAAATATTCGCCTTGTTTTGCCTGCGGTTGCAAAACTTCCAGGCAATGAAGATAACCTCGCCAGGACAAGGTTGCTGGTGTTCTTCTGTCTTCAGAAATAGTTTTCTAGCTTCCTAAGTAAGTTAAGCAGAACAGATTCAACCTGTAGGTGCTCCCTTCTTATATAACTCTATGGTAGCCATTTTTGCTTAATAGTTCACCAAAACATTTTTTAAATTACCTAAACAGATATTCCTTATCTGCATTGTAAGGAATTACTGTTTCTGTTGTGAAGTCTCTTTTTTTTTTTTTTTTTCTGGATTGTTGTTGGGAAAACTTGACATTACCATAGACATTTTTAACAAGCTAGAGGCAGGTTTTACCAGGTGACCTCCTACACTCATTCAAACAAGACTCAAGCTCAGAGGGGATGTTCCAACTTGTCACGAGTTCTGTTCTTAAATATAAAATATGCAGGTTGATTTTTGTCTGGAACATCTGTAAAATGGCAACAGGCATTAAATCTCATTAAGAGCTATTTTTGTAAAATGGACAAAGCCTAGTTTTGTTCTGATTTTCTGTGTGTGTGTGTGTGTTGATCCACAAGGTAATTCCTGCATCTTGGCCTTGATCTAATTTACAGATTTTAACAGGTCTTTTCCTCTTCACTTTGTATGTATTAGTTTCTTGTACATAAGGAGCAAGAGATGCTCAGATATATTAACTGAAAATGCTTGACTGGTCATAGACAACCGCAGGATATTCAAACAGCAAACAGATGCTTGGAAAAAGGCATTGCTCTGTTACTTCAAAACCTAACCACTTATTTAATTTCAGGGTTCACAAAAAGGCTTGTATTTCCCACTTGTCAGTAAGGAAACACGAGACAAAAGAGGTGCTCAAGCTCCATCCACAAGAAAGGAAGCTTTAAATAATATATGCATCTTGCTTCCTAGGTGCTAGTTATGAGGGAATAACAAAGCCCGCTGATAGTGGGATAGAAGTGACAGAAGTAATTTGAAAAGCGTGGACTAGTAAATGAGAATTTCCAGTGCTAGGCTGGTGCTCATTCTTGTGGCTACCTTTTATATGATCTAGTACTCTTTATTTTTGTACTTGAAAGCTATTCCGGTCCAATTCAGAGCTGCGTAACACAACAGGTAAGACATTATTTGGTGTTTAGACCTTCTTGACTGCTGAACTGTTTTTATCTTTTAAAGAATAGCTCTCCCAAGCAATCCAACATTAAAACCTAATCTCTACCTAACCCACAGTCGGTGCCTAAGCACCCATTAGCAAAGCCCATGTTTCTGAACAGAGGTATGGTCAAAAAGGTGATCACAAGATCAAGCCTGAGGCTTCATCTTCTCGCTTGTGTAAGCGACGAGTTGTACACAATGTCGACAGGGCTGTGTCACGGACGACCAGACTCTGGATAACTTATCATTTCTGAGCCATGACAAGGAAACCACTAACTTAACGCTTGTAAAATGCCCACAGGAAAGAAGGGGGAGAGTTGCTAAGTCTGTGAACCCAGGGTTCCTGTGTAGCATAAAACCAGCTGTGCTCGCCTGCTGGAACAGATCTATACGTGAGATTACCAAATAATTGGGCAAGTTCCTGCAGCGCACAGATTAGGCCGCGGATGCTCCTTTTGCCGTCAGCCATAGCTGGAATGTGCACAACTTAATTAACAAAAAAGCATGTCTGCAGCCATCTCTCACCACCCTCCTTCCCTCTAAATGATATGCCTTAAAGACAAACTGATTAAAGCAGGATGTTTCTTTATTCCGGTGTGATTTCCTTTTTGTGCGTGGCCGAGCCAGGTATGCCTGGGAGGGCGGTGGGAGCAGGGGAGCTGCTGGGGCTGGGGCACTGCTTCCCCCAGCCAGGCAGGATCCAGCTCAAAGCATCAGATCTGGCTCAAATCCTCAAATCCATCTCCAGAGCCCACCGCTTTCTCTACCCACGGGGTCTTGGGCGGCTTTGGGGTGGGGGAAAGGCGGATGGAGGGCCTCGCTTTAACGGTGAGCCTCGTCTGAAGGGGAAGCCCTCCACGGCCGGGCGGCTCCCTCAGGAAACTTCCCGCCTCGGCCGCGTTCCCCCGCGCGGAGCCACTGCGCATGCGCCGGGGCGGTGGCGGCGGCGGCGGCNCCCGGCGGGGGGGCCCGGCCCTGCCCCTGCCCGCTGCCCCGCGGTGACAGCTCCCTCAGCCACCTCCTGCGGCACCTCCTCTCCGCCCGCCGCTCCCTCGACATCTGCCTCTTCGCCTTCTCCTGCCCGCAACTGGGACGCGCCGTCCAGCTCCTCCACCGCCGGGGTGTCTGCATCCGCGTCATCACCGACGCGCAGTACATGGGGCTCCAGGGCTCCCAGATCGGCCTCCTCCGGCACGCCGGTGAGGCGGCCTCCCCTCGGCAAGGGCTCCCCGCAGGGCAGGGCACGG